>JANLJB010030628.1:0-28469 GCA_026212285.1 Bursera cuneata | reverse complement strand
ATTAAGACCCCTATTTTTATGTGTCAAGACCCCAATGTTTTCCAATTCTGGGGGTATCTATGTTACTTTATTAATAACAGAGGTGAGATTGTTACTTAGACCAAACATCGGGGGTGTCTATGTATTTACCCCAGCTAGATTCTATATAATGCATTACGAGAAGAATGATTAGTTAGACTTGGCAAAGAAAATGGCCACTTTTGTTTATTGAAATCAGGATTACTTAAAAAATTTATCTGGGCTGAGGCAGGTTTCATTTCTATATATATATATATATGCTTATTCTAAAAATATTGCTTTTACTATTAAGTACAAATAAAGACTGGCAGCTCAGCCTAGTAGTTCGGGTAGTACCTGCTATCTTATATAATATCATATCATATCCACTTAAAGTGAATAACTTTTCACTCCTTTCCATAGCAAGAATTAACTTCTAATGCCTTGTTTGACAGTGGTGCATCTTTCCATAAAATTTCATCTATCAAACAGAAGGGGGTAGGCTACATCATGAAAAAATGGCCTCTTAAAATCGTTTCCGTTTCTAATTGGAAGAGACAAAGACTTCGAAATTGCATATATAGTCTTTTATGGCCCAAGAAAGAAAAAAATACCCACTCCTCTTTCATATCCTACACCTGAGAACTCGTAATCGTGCAAACGTACGCATTGAAATGCCTTAATTCATAAAATTTGTCCAGATAAAGCTAATTTATTACAGCACCCCACAATTCTATATATCTTGGTTATACGAGACAACAATTTTCCTGTAACCAAGATATAGACGAAAAATAAATATAGATATAGAGACATTAGAGCCTGTGCAACCCAAGGTAGTTGTGACTTGTGATAACTTTTCATTCTATAGAGAAGACAAAAACAGAGCAAATTTCATGTCAATATCAAGTTAGATCAGTCCGACAATAAGGATATGCTCGATCGAACAACCATGAAAGCTATAGCCAAAAAATAATAGAAACTCACAAAATATCTATTAGAAGGAGTTTGCATATATACACATAGAAAATAAAGTGGTCAAAATATTTTAAAAAAAGAAAAAAAGTGGTGAAAGTGTTCTTTAACTTTTCAGGTTGAAGATTTTCAGGAAAGAAACAGATGAATGTGTCAAATTCAGATTCTCCTGTCAGCTTAAAGTGACCATGTTATTAAACAGGAGGTTTGGTGGCTTCTGCTGCTTCCTGGGAGCTCTTTACGACAAGATCATAATTGATGGAAGCTAGCTGGGACAAGTTCTGAAAAACCAAGATGCAATTAAATTCTAAAATTAGTTGTCATTTCATGAAGGTGATGAGATAGATGTTTGATGTTTTTAGCACCATATTAATGATAATAAAAATTTGGTTCAATACTATTTTGGTCCTCAATGTCTGCTCTTATCAAATTTTAATCTGATAATTAAAGTCCTGTAATGAATATAGTTCATTTATCCAAAAATGATCACATCTATTGAGGTGACCAATTGGTAAATAGACATGAACAGTTTTTAATAAGCACGACTAATCATTTATTTATGTGGTTATATTTGGATTCATTAACTGAACCCTTTTCTTTCCCTCTCCTACATGTAACTCCTTTCTTCCCTTTTATAACTCTCTTTACTGTTAAGAGAGAGATCTTTAAAGACCCGCGGTGGAGGCCCTGCCCTGGGTTGGGATAAACATTTTAATTTGGGTTCATTTGAGATTCAGCTCAAATGTGTTGATAGATTCTAAAATTTGGATTTGTATCCAGGGCTCGATGGCGAGGCATTTACCCAACCTCAGCCACGGCCTCCAACTCGAGGCTTAGCCAAATACTCCTACACATTTAACCGCCTCAAAATTTTTATGTATCCTACACATCAATCAATAATTACTTACACTAACCCAATTTGGATGATAAACTAACTTGAATGTTGAATCATAGGCCAAACTGAGCAAATCAAACTTAAAGAGTAAAGCAATCTTTCAAGACCAAACTGGCATTTTAATTATAAATGAAACATTTCTAATGACAACAGAAAGTAGGTGAAGATTACCTTGAATGAGAAATTACTAAATGAGTACTGCACGGAAAGTGTTGAGGACTTAAATTCTGCTAAACTACCACAGTCATCCCGCTGTTTTAAAAGAGATCAACCGTCAGTAAAATAAAATAATGAAACATAGGGCTTTCAGTAATCAGATCAAATTCAAATTTCTCGTAAGATTTTCTGGGTTCAATTCCCTTTCGATCTTTGAGTTTTAACCATAGTACTTGGTTTAAAATAACTGCATATGGGTTGTGCTCTTAATTGGCTTAAAACAATGAGAGAAGCTATTATTAAGTGATATTCAGGTCATGATCTGATCCATTGAAAACCCTATGTGCAGTGAAAGAATAATCTTATAGAGTATGTTCGCACATCCTCATCCTGTGTGTTGCCGAATGAACTGCTGCTGCATGAGTCTGTCATGTCATCAAAGTCGCTACCTCCCTGAACATTTTCATCTTCTGGGTTCCACACATACCGGCTCACAAAGTAGCTAGTGTCGAGTGTCTCTGTTGCGGGGATGAACATAGCCTGCAGCAAATAAGATTAGTTAGTGAGTACTGCAGATATATAAATTAAAATTCAAGAATTACAAAATAAGACCTTTTGTCTTGCAAGCGTGTCCCAGTTGATATCCTTGAAGAAAGGATGTGTCTTCACCTGCATAAAATTCTGCTTAGTTCCTTAAAAGTAAATTGTAAATAAGTCTATGCAAAAAGTTCTTTAGAGCTTACTTCTCTGGCTCCAGTTGCTCCTAATCTTTGAATGGGATTTTCAGTCAACAATCTGAAAAATAAATAATAAATAAATAAATTAACCATTGGTCGATCAGTTAGATGAATGTGAGCAAACTCTGAATTCCTTATGAAACATAGAGTTGATTTCAATCATTAATATAATTTGCAGTCATGCCGTTAATGATTCTGATGGGTGCAAGAGGTTTGCCACTAAAAACATAGATTCTCTTTGAATATGGACAATCAAGAATTTGCATAAAGGAAAAAACTAAACATAGCACTGCAAGTCAAACAGACAGAAATTGCAAAAATCTCATGTATCAATTTTACTTGTCAATTAAATCGTAAGCCTCATAGGTCATCTCCTCCGGTACGTTGGGCCAGGGTATATCTCTATTCATTATGTTGTCAAAAATTTGCTGCAATCAATAGGATCAATTGGTCATGATGTCAAGTTAACGCTTTGTAAATGACAATTTGTATACAAGAAAAAGAAGAACCACTTTTCGGGCTCATTTCAAAGTTGAAATGGCATATTTCCCGCTGGCCTACCTGTGGAGTTCCTGCATTGAACGGTGGAATACCAACAAGCACCTCAAAGAGAATAACACCAACAGACCACCAATCAGCAGTGGCACCTAGAAGGAGAACAGTGTGGAGCATCAAACAATCATTTCCTCGTTTCTTATTTATAATGCTACCCTATTAGCAGATAATTTGCTAACCGTGTCCCATGCCAAGAAGTATCTCAGGTGCCAAATAATCAGGAGTCCCAACAACTGAATGCTTCTGGCGTTGTTCTCTACTCATGGAAGGTTGAGTTTTTGGTTCACCTTCAAGAATTCGAGCACTGCCGACTGAACCTGTTAAGTCATCTGTGCTGTGGATAAGACCAACCTTAGAAAGCCCGAAATCTGTCAACTGTAATAGAAGGGAGAAGGGCAATTAATATTGTCATTGAGGTATAAACAAAAACAGAAGAGCTCGACAGCATTGGAAAAAATTGGAAAAACGAAACAATTTAGATCTCACATAATCTAGGACCAACTGGACAGAAATCACCCGATTACCACATTCAAATGGTAAAATTCAAACATATTATATAAGAAAAGTTTTACTGCTGATTTTTCCAATACCATGAAGGTGATTGTTTACTGTCATAAATTGAATTTGTTTGAGGCAGAAAAGAAATATAGATTTGCTGATTCCCAAATAAGTCATTGACCTGGTTATAGTCCTCCCATACTTTGAAATTAATAAAGAGTAATGTCACATATTTCAAAATTTTATTCCAAATTATACATTACAAATAATGTGGTTTTAAGTTAAGGCTACCACATCATTAAATATATCACCATATTATGCACACAACAATCTTTAACACCGATTAAAAATAATCTTTTATACAAATTTAGGATAAATTTTGAAATGAACGGTATCATTCATTAACAAATTAACACATAAGGTATAAAACTAAAATACCTGATTCTTAATAATGAACCAATATAATTGAATATTACCACAACCATCTCCAGCATTCAAGCTCAATAAAATGTAAATAATGAACTAGATTGCAAGATATTGACCTTGATGTGACCATCTTGACCAATCAACAAGTTGTCTGGCTTCAAGTCTCTATGAATGACATTTGCAGAGTGCAAATACTCTAGAGCAAGAACCTGAGAAATATTAAATAAACTACTTGTACCATTGTGAGACATTTATATCAAGTTAGCCAAAAATCGTCAAAAAATATGAAGATACAGATATCCTTACAACTTCTGCAATATATACACGAGCCATATCTTCATCTAAGCAACCGAGGTTTCT
This sequence comes from Bursera cuneata, assembly GCA_026212285.1. NCBI lineage: Eukaryota > Viridiplantae > Streptophyta > Magnoliopsida > Sapindales > Burseraceae > Bursera > Bursera cuneata. The sequence goes on along the minus strand of JANLJB010030628.1, from coordinate 23,873 downwards.
CAACAAAGAGTATAGATCTCCACCATTTAAATACTCCATAACCAGATAAAGATTTTCCCTGCATGTGAATGAGTAGAAAAATCGAACCTGTTCATCATCAGATAACATACATATTAGAAAAGTTTCTAAGGGTGAAATGCATACCTAAAGTAGTCATACACTATGGTTTCTGCTTACCACAAAAGGGTTGCGAACTGATATTAGGATATTGCGCTCTGCTAAAATACTTTCAACAGCATTTTTATGAATCATATCAGCCTTCTTTAAAACCTGTGGAAATATTTGCAGTACTATAGTTCTTCAGGAAGATCATCTTTGGCCAAAAGCAATTAAAACTTCTTTTTTTATTATTATTAATTACACAATTGTGATAAATTAACACTTTATATTTTGTATTGTTATTTAATTACACAAATCAATTATTAACGTTTCAGAATACAAACACTTCTTCATATAAACATGTGAACATACATCACGAATTAAATCATAGCTTATTTACGGAACAAGCGGTTATAATTTTAAAAAGCAAATAATTCTGTCTGAAACGAACAAATGTGATTCAATGAATTAACTAGTACAGACAGATTACCACTTCAAAGAAGTATGCACATATAGGCACCTTAGAATCAGAACATTCACAGAATAACTTGAGCCAATATGAGCAAAACCTAATAGTATTCTTGGAACAAAGAAAGTCATTTTATTACATCAAGCAGAAAGCAATTTGGTCTCTTTATTGGCAACTTCCTCTTGAATACCCAACTGATATAACTTGCCTTGTAACTGAAAAACAGTAGGGGGGAAATATTGTTTCCTAATTATTGCATCAAAAGCAGTCAGTTTTCGATTTCTACTTAAACACCACCAGCATTAATTTCTCTGAATCTATTATGCTATCAATTATTGAGGGTTCTAAGAGATAGCAGTTCATGGCGGAATTTCAACTTTGATCATTAATATCTATTACTAAATTCTATAGCAACTAGACATAATTTATGTTCATAATGCTAGATAGCGGGTACAATTTATATTTGAACTCATGAATCCTCAACTAAGATCGCCAAACAATTGATATAATGAAAAAAAAAAAGCATTAAGGTAATATCTACACTGCATAGAATAGAAAATTCACCATTTGATACTACAAAGTATCCAAACTGAATCCATATTTTCATATTGCAGGGGTGTCTAAGATTATATCTGATATCAAAAGATATATACAGATTAAGAAATTATAATAGCGGGTCACACCGGCTTGCACTCATATTAGTTAATTCATAAAGGTATAGATGCTGACCTTTATAGCAAATACGTCACCGGTTGCTCTTTTTCTGGCAAGGAAAACTCGCCCGAATGCCCCTTGGCTAATTGGTCTTATTATGTCAAAATCTTCTATAGACGTTCTGTCCTTAGAACAGGGATTGATAGGACTCGCACGCAGACTACGAATTGTATCCTCATCCATTGAACTCTCTTCTTCGGTCATGACGTTTGATGAGTCTACCTTTTCATCTTCTATCTGCCCACAAAGATATACATATTTCTCCCTGAAGATTTTGGAAAGTTATAAAGATGGAATCAGAGGGATTATATGTGAAGTGACAAACGAATAATGGAAGAAAAAAATGAAAATGAAATGACAATGGAAACTAAGAAATACGACGGTAGATTTGGAGATTTCCAAGGCAAGTTATTGAAAAACAGTAGGGGGAAAGATGATCTTGACACTACAACAGGAAACATGTTACGAGTAAGATTCCAGAGTAAGAGATTGACTTACTGCAGTAGTTTCTCTATACGCCTTCCAAATGTTTCAACCAGGAGAGCATCCACCCTCCGATCCTGGATGACGTATTTAAGATCTTCTAGACGATCAAGCATCGCCTGCAAAACACTATAGTCACAACCATTCACTCTTGCAATGGAGCGCGCTAGATCCCGTAACTTGTTTAACTGTAATTCCATGATAGATTTACAAAATCACAATTAAAACAAATAAATCCTGTGAATTTGCAGCATAAACAGCGAAAAAAAGGAAAACTTTCTTTACTATTAGTGTTATCAGGATATTCATTGTAAGTTATCATGAAGAGCTAATCCACCATGGGGACATAATACACACAGCAGCTCACCTGATAAGGGTTTTGAAGCTCTGTTATAGTTCTGTGTCCACTCAACAGCACTTCCACCTGGCTGGTGCGTGGTGTTAACAATGGAGATCGCGGTGTCAAGCTGCCGTGGTCAGCAGCGGTCAGTGTGGAATTTTTGTCACATGATATTTCAGGCAAAAAATTCGGATCATCCAGGACAAAGTCAGAAACTCTATCCATAATATCTTCAGAGCATCGTCGACTCAAGCTATTTGGCTTTATTGGCATCTCATTTAAATCATCATGCATACTAGACGTAGACTCTATTGAAACAACACTTCCTCCCGGAGAATCAATGCTTCGAGGCGTGCTTTTTGGTGTGCTTGAGTCCACTATCTTTTCAATGGTTTCAGCAACTCTTTCAAGACGTTCATTTACGGTTAGACCTTTCAGGTCACATCTATCAGCAATAGTGCATATTCGAGAGTGCTCTTCAACATGCACAACTGGTATTTCAACCTCACAAATACGACAGATCATCGAATTTTCATATGTTGCAGTATGAGGCTCTCCCCAGAGTCCCCAGGATACCTTTGCTACTCTCGACGAGGGAGGATGGGACAAAATATCCAGATTTTCAGTACCATCATCACTACCAATTTTCGTTTCATCCTTGGTTCGAAATGGCTCTGATTTCCCCTTGACGGGTGTATTAACAGCATCAGAGCCCTTACGATTTCTAGGCCCAGATGGAAGTCTCTTCCAAGAGGACATTTTATAGCTGCTTGTAGTTGAATCAGAACTTTTGGCAGTGCCGCTTTCCACATTTTCAGTTGCACCACTCAAATGTTGGTCAACTTGATCTTGTTCCTTCTTCTTCCTCTGCTTCTCATTTACCACCTTCCCACCTGCCAGTGGGCCACTGTAGTCTTGCTGTGTAACTTCCAAAATTTGTTCTGAATAAACTCCAAGATCACTAAGTTGGTGAAGACCCAAGATGTGATCTTCTTCATAACCGTTCTCTTTCTGGAACTGCACAAGCCTAGTGCATCGAGTGAGGAGAAAAAGAAGGCGGGTATGGGCTTGTTTGAGAACCCCCATTGGTAGTTCTTGACGTTTGTCATCTAGATTCTGAACAATAATTTCACATTTCACCCAAAATTCACTAGGTGACATTGTGGCACATTTTCGAGCTATCACCAACAGATCCTCCAAACTCTCCTTCCAATCAGGATGAGAATCTGAAGTCTTTTCAAGTATACCCACCAAGTCACCAGCGAATAGTCCCAAGTCACCATTAACTTCATCCTTTAACTTATCAAACTTTGCCCTGATTGCCAACATAATTTCCTGTACATTTTATTGACAAACATACAATGTCAAAGTAAAGAAAATATAATTAATTTAAATTTTTTTATCAGGTACCCCATGCACATATACATTAGACAAAGAACTTTTACCGATAAGAATTGCAAAGAAAAACATCAGTATTGAGTGAATCGTAATGGAATTAAGGCTTTGAAAGAACACGAACAATGTCATATCACCATAATATATACAACCCAAAAACAAAGATATCTTCAGCATCAAAAAGTCTAAGAAGGAGGCTATACCTCCATGTGGCCAAACGCACGAGACTTCCGGACAGGAAAAGGCCGCACTCCCTTGGAATTGAGCTCATGAGAGAAGCTCTTAACTTCTGGGGCTTTCTTCTTCCGGCCATTTGTGAGACGCATTATAGCCTGGAAACGTGGTGACTGCATTTCCTTGACAAATGCTTCGTGATTAACCTATAAAAACCAACGTGCAACCGGTCCCACTAAACAAAATTTCTCCAACTTACTAACTTGTAAAGCATCAAATTATTCAAACAATCTCTTCATTACCTCTAAGTCCGGATTGCGTGTTGATGCAAAACTTAACGATTTTGATTGACTCCATTGAACCTTTTCGCCTATAAACAATTACACGAATCTCAAATTAAATAATAGCTCCTACTAATGTCAACATAGTAAGAGGAAAAACTTTTAGGTTCTAAGTTCTCAAAAAAATAAAAAATAAAAAAAATAAAAACGTATATTAATTTCTTCGTATAATCGACGACGCCGTATCAGATTTTTATCATTTTGTAACGCAGTGAACATCAAAATTCACTCATATAATTTGCTCTTAAAAATCAATTTCCCAAACTATATACAAATTAAATACACCGAAAATTGAATTTATACTAATATACAGATTTCTAAATTCAATTTATGCCAATATACGAATAGAAATCCACAATTGAGAACCTTGTTCCCACGTCGCCGTTTTGTTCTGTTCAGGAACGACGAATTTAGGCTTGATTTCAGACCCAGCCTTCTCTTTCTTCGGCTCTTTCTTAAGTTGCAAAGGAAAACCAGCTGAAAACCTAAGACCCGACACCGATTTCGTTTTAATGTGATTCAAACCAAGAGAAGACGCAAGAAGTATCGACGACTCGTCGCTCTCCGACAGCTCCCTGTCATCATCATCTTCTTTCGCATGATCTTCATCAATATTATTCTTCCGCTGACGAAAAGGAATCGGATGAGTCTTTCTTAGCCTGGATTGCGCCGACGACGGCGTGGACACCGATGGTGGATCTTGGTTTTCACTCGACATTGAATCCTCCTCCTCCTCTCTTGTTCATAGCAGAAAAACTCGGAGATATTATTTTTATTTTTTACAAATAATTTAAAAAAAAAAAAACGAAGAAGAAGAGTCGGGAGAGGGATAGAGATCGTGTGTTGAGGTTTTCGCGGGAATGGAGGGTTTGAGGAAGGAAGGAAGAAATGAAATGGTGTGAGTTGTTTTTTTGGTTGTGTTAGCAGAATAATTGGTGTGCGAATGTAATGTTACTGTTAAGTTGTGGAACGTGCATGCATGCCGCGAAGAACGTGTAGTGGATGGGGAGTTTCATCTCGACCCCCCATAAATGTTTTTAATCCTTCAAGCATCCTATTGAATGAAAATTAACACAAACTCCCCAAAATTATAACAAATATTATATTCACTTGACTGCTGCTTTTTTTAAACTGGCAAAAAAAACTTCAATATCTTTTTATCAACTCTAATAAAAATTCACTTATAATAAAATAATAAATAAATAAATAATAACAAAAGATTATTTTGCATTATTATTGGTTTTATTATTATTTGTATTGTGTAAATCAGGTAAAGGCAGTAAAGTAGTTTCATAATACTCTGTTGTATTATGTTAACCAGTATCTTACAGTGAATTTTTTTTGCTTCTGAGACAATTTATGAGCTTGATTTTGTACAAAATTTTTGTTTTGTAAAGCAGTGTAAAAGAATTTGTTAAGCAATGTAAATAGTATGTCAAACAGTGAATTTGTAGTGACAGGAGTTACTATAATGCATGACGATTTTATGTTATAAAAAATGTTATATTATTTTTGTTTATTTATTATTTATTATAAATGAGCAGCTATTACAGTTGGTAGAATGATATTAATATCTTTTTACTAATTTAATAAAAACAACCATTAAATGAGTATAATATTTATTATAATTTTGAAAGATTCGTGATAGTTTTGATTCAGTGAGATATTTTTTTATAAAAAAAAATTTATAGGAGGCCGAGAGTAAATATCCAATCTAATCAAAAGTCGGTTAATTAGATGAAACAGTTACCAACACCATTTGGTTAACACATTTTAGTATTTTTGTACATGTTGCCGTTACTGTATGGATCATTTTCAACCGAAATTACTCGCTTTTGTAATTTTTGCATGATACTTAGATATCGTATAACAGTTTAATCATAAACATATGACGTCATGACACACATGGTTAATATTTGAAAAATAGACGCGTGAATCGGACCCATTTAGTTTTTGTGGTTATTTTTCATAAAGGTAATGTAAAAGTGGTCATTTCCTAAAATTAAGCATAGACCCATTTTACGCAGAATCGGACCTAATAACCCGAATCCGAGGGTCCGAAGTTGCAAAAGGCATCATATTCACAGCTGCTTGCAGCGCCACACAACCGGCCACCGCGGCACCACCAAAACGAATGTCGACCCTAATCCGCAGATCCGTCCCGATTCTCCGTCTCAAATCATGCTATTCGGATCTTTTTCCAGTCCGCCATCTCAATGCTAGGACCGTAAGCGGAGCCGCCACTGGTCTCTACGGCTTTGATCACTTGAAGTCCGCCAAAGGCTTTCAACGGTTCGTCGATGAAGCCATTGAGAGGTAAAATAGTCAAACCTGGAAAAATTATAAACACTTGAAATTCATTTCTTCTCATATGCTGTTCGGAAACTGAGAAAATGCGAGTAGAAAATCAAGTAAATGCAGTGCTGGGCAGTAGAAAACATGATATTACTTTTTATTTTACTCTTTTTTGTTTTTTTGGTTGCTGAGAGCCTGAAAATATGAAATTTGGTAGAAGAGAAGACTGGAGATTGTTACCGCCTGATTGCTTTATTAATTTTCTTTATAATTGGATATATTTGAGTTTCGAGTTATAGCAGTTTCCACGTAATTTTCTTTATTCATATTTTTGTTATTATTATTTGGATTGCTTTTTTTTTTTTTTTTTTTTTTTTTTTANTTTTTTTTTTTTTTTTTTTTTTTTTTTTTTTTAAAGGTCGAGCGCTCTGGTTAATTATATAGCTGAGATGCCTTCAGCTACGGAAATTGTACAAGCAATGGATGAGATTTCTGATACGGTAGATTTTTTTTCTTTATTTTATTTTTTCTTTTGTATTGTTAATTTCTTCATTAAGAAAGGGTTAAGTGATTGCTGTTTGTGATTTGCAGGTCTGCTCAGTTGTTGATTCTGCCGAGCTTTGTAGACAAACTCACCCCGACAGGTTGTTCTTTTCCATTTCTCTCCCTTCTGAGTGTGATGATTTTTTTTTTTTTCGTTTAATGTGGAACACTTGCTATGCTTATGGGTATTTATTATATTTACTTTTTCTGTGTAACAGAGAATTTGTCGAGGAGGCTAACAAAGCATCAATGAGAATCAATGAATATCTACATGTGAGGTGACCAGTGATCCATTTGGCTAGAATATAATCCTGTGAATACAAAATGTTCAATATGACCCATCAAACATAAACGAAAAACTAGACATAAAACTAGCTGTAGCGAAGAGTGATAAACCGGCATAGTATGTGGTGACAAGAGGTTACTTTACTGTAAGGACATATCTTGGCACAATGCTTCATGGACAATGATTTCCTTGTTTTGTATAGAAACACATTGAAGTAAACTAATGATGAATTTACTGGCTGCACTCTGAATTGTTCAATAGATTTGTCATACTCTTTTTTTAGAGTAAGCCTCTATATTTCATGAGCCATTGCTAGTGATCTCATCGGTATGTTTCTTTGTTGGCATACAGTACCTCAACACAAATCATACTTTGTATAATGCGGTGAAGAAAGCAGAGGAAGATGCTCATTTGCTTTCCAAGGAAGCTCATAGAGCTGCCAATCATCTGCGAATTGACTTTGAGAAGGGTGGAATTCATATCTGTCCAGGTATGTATGACATTATTATTTACTTTTAATTTTGTCACTGGACATTCTACAGGAAGAAATGAGCATCTTGCTTTGCTTTGCAGAGAAACTGGATCGAGTAAATCAGCTAAATATAGATATTTTTCAGCTGTGCAGGGAGTAAGTATAATATCCCTTTCACCAATGCACTTCTTACAACTTCTAAATTCAGTAACATGGTTGATGTAATTAATGATGTCTGAAGAGTTAACTAATTGATTGTGAGTCATATTGTGTATGTGATGGGTATGAGTCAGGTTTGGTCAAAATATTATCAGTGGCCCAGGTCATGTGGATATATTTCCGGCATCACGCATCCCAAAACAAATACACCATCTTCTTAAGCCCATTCATCGACTAACATCTGGAACATCAAGGGAGTCATTAAGGTCATGGAATAACATGAAAGAGAAAGGTTTTCGGATAATAACTGAGCCACGCACTCTACACTCTGTTCTGCAATTGACAACAGATGATGAGGTAGTTTTCTTTTTTTTTTCTTCTTCTTTATTTTTTCTTAAGATTTCAGGTATTAATTGTTTTTAATCTACAATGTTGAGACTGTACAATAAACTGAGATAAAGTGAAAGTTGGTTATTTGTTGGATACTTTTGATGTAATTTTATTGTTCTTCTCAAATGATATTAATATTATTTAACTAAAGCAATTAGGATTTTGTTTTGAAGATAAGGAATTAATGCATTTTAAATTGGACCTCTATTAATTTTTCCATTGCAGTCGTATAGACTTCATGATGCAATTTTTCTTTCTATTTTGCTCTGTTTCTTCAGGTCAGGAAATTGGCATATGTGCAAGGGAATTCTGTCCCACATGCAAACCATGAAGTTCTCAATAAGCTTATAGCTGCCCGCCGTGAGCTTGCTCAGGTTGTTTATTAACAGATAGTGTATGAAGATATAAGTGATGCTATGAGTCTCTTGGATATTAAAATCATCGTTTCATTTGATTAATTTTTACCATCTTTGTATTGCATGTATATCAAGGTCTAAATTGACGGCTTAAACTGCAGGCTTAATGATTCTCCAATGATTTTACAGATTTTGTTGCACTTTTATTAATTCTTTTCAATAGTATTTTGCGGAAGTCACAAAAATATGTATAAATGCAAGTTTTATGAATTAACATAAACATGAACTTGTGTGGTGTGTGCGAAATTGTTGGGTATAGTTTATAATTATAACCTGAGGAACTCAGAACTTAATAAAAATGAATTTCATTTGCTTGAATTGCAGTTAAAAATTAGTTATTTGAGTCAAAAAGACTGGGTCATTTGCTATCCTAAATTTTATGTCGCTTTACTTTTTACCATGTGCTACATATTGACATTCCTTGCTTCATTGTTGTTGTAGTTTATTTATTTATTTATAATTGTGGAATGCAGATAATGGGATATAGATCTTATGCTGATTTTATGGTTAAGCCAAACATGGCTTCATCCCCAGAGGTTGTGATGTCCTTTTTGCTCGAGATGAGCAAGATGATTAAGCCAAAGGCTGATGAGGTATTATATTCTTTTCAAATATATTTTGAGAGATCAAGTTTTTTTACTACATCATTTAGGTCTAAGTTATGTTTTTGTTTTAATGTTTAATTAGAAGTTACTTTCTTCTAGGAGTTTAATGCAATTAGGGATTTTAAGAGGAAAATATGTGGTCAAAGATATGTAGATTTAGAGCCATGGGATGAGGCATACTACACAGCAAAGATGAAGACTTCCACTTATAATTTGGACTCTTCGGTAAGTAATATGATTTTGTTCAAGCTGCATGCTAAATGTTACAAGCATTTATTTTCCTGTTAAAAGAAAAAAAAAATGTAACTAGCAGAGTTCTTTTAGTTGCTCCTACAACTACAAACGGTAAATTATTTGTGTTCTTATTTCTCTACATTTATTTTCTGTAGTAATGTTTATTTACTTCAATTGCGGCTATTTCTTTGTTCTTTTAATTCTTTTAATTGCAAGGATTTCTTTGGCAGGTTGTGGCATCATATTTTCCTTTGCCACAATGCATTGAGGGTTTAAAAGTGCTAGTGGAGTCATTATTTGGTGCAACATTTCATAGTGTACCCCTGGCACCAGGCGAATCATGGCACCCAGATGTGCTTAAAATGTCTCTTTATCATCCAGAAGAGGTAAATACATGGATGCTGGGAGGTGTAGATTTTTCTTCTTGTTCAAATAACTTTGACAACCATCTTAATCATTTTGGAGATGAATAGATTATTGGCAACATTGTCAAGTATCCTGAGCTTTGTTGTGGAATTCAATAGTTTGGGTTATGCCTTTTGTATCAGTGAAATTCCCAATAATCCTAGGAATACACAATGACTTGGTGATTGAAATACATGAATACAAAGACAAACATGCGCATACATATGTTTGCTTAAAATTTTAATGTACATTGCTTTCTCTCCTCTTAAAGTTAAATATGGTTCAGATTCTTACTTTGACTGTTAACGTTGCTAGTTGAATTATCTTTTGTTCCTCTATTCACTGTTATGCTTCTCCAATTACACATGGACTTCGTTCTGCTGTTCTTCAATGCCTGTTCAAACCTTGAATTGAAGCATCAGACTTTTGTTTCAGGGGGACGTGGGTTATCTGTACCTTGATTTGTACTCGAGGCCAGGCAAGTATCCAGGTTGTGCTAATTTTGCAATCAAAGGTGGACGCAGAATCTCTGAAAAAGAATACCAGCTTCCTGTATGTTTATAGATCCGAGAAGTATCAGTCAGTTTTGTGTTTCTGATTATTTTATTCCAATTGTGATACAAGTTGCTACTTTATTAGTTTTACTGTTGTATTCTTTTGGTATTAACTCCAAATATGATTTCCGATATCTTGAGTAACTAGCTTTGGCATTAGTCCTTGAATTCTCTTGACGATTAGTGGAAAGCTAACTTCTAAGCAATCCTAACTTCTTTTAACAGTTTCCTTGGAGTGTGTTTCCCAGTTAGGGAATGCACACTTTCGAGTACCCAAGCCACCTAGCTAGACCTCATGAATATCACTTGATAGCCGTTATATTATAATTCTAAGAATTACCATAGAACATCTCTCTACCTCTAATATTTTATCGTCTTTCGAGTCTTTTGGTACTTTGGTGGAATGGTAAGTTTCTAGTAATTATTCAATAAACTTGTGCTGCTGATTTATTTCTGCATGGAATAATAAGCATGAAAATTAGAGTATATTGATACTGTCTTATGTTTGAACTTTTTCATGAGAGCGAAACAATCAATTTTTTGATATTCATGGGCCCTTTTTCAGGGAAATGCATAAAAAGGGCCATGCTAGTTTTTCACCCACCCGAAAAAGGCCCATGGTGGCTGACCTAGATATGATTCTCCTTCACTTCTTTTTGCATGAAATAGTCATAAGTTTGGAACTTGTGAACTTGTGTTACTAATGCCCTAGTTTGTCACCTGGCACCCAAGCCGTTTTTTAGGTGAAATTTGTTCGTTTGAAAATTCATGTTCTTCTAGAATGAATATGGACATCTTAAAATCCTAAAAGTTGTTTGTGGGCTGTAAATTTGGTTCTTTCTGACTTTGCTTTAATTTTGGCAATATTGCAGGTTGTGGCCCTCATTTGCAACTTTGCAGGTTCACATAATTCATCAACTATAAGGCTTAATCACTGTGAAGTAGAAACTCTATTTCATGAGTTTGGACATGCTCTTCATTCACTGCTTTCAAGAACGGTATTTTGGTGATTTTATACTAAGCCAACTAAGTTACACAACTTTTTTTGTTGTGACAATTTATGTCGTAACTATGTAGGACTACCAACACTTTTCAGGCACCAGGGTGGTTCTTGATTTTGCTGAAACACCTTCAAACCTCTTTGAGTGAGTAAAATGCTGCAAATTTATACAGTATCTTTCTTCATATCTCTCTCTTTTTAATTAATTTTTTAATGCTAAAATATTTTCATTAATCTTATCTAAGAATTTCAGAACAATTTGTCAGACCCATTTAATATTTTCCCAATACCCCTCCCTTTCATGGTTATGTTCTCTTATACACTAAGAAGTGTCAATGAATCAGTGACGGAGCTTCTTTATGGCCAAGGCCCCCCCAAAGAAAAAAAAATCACTGTTTGTATGAATAAAAAATTAAAAAAAAAAATAAAATTTTACTTGTTGGGACCCCTCAAAAATTCGAGTTTTTCTTTTGGCCCCCCCAAAAATTTCTTCCAAGCTCCGTCACTGCAATGAATGTTGTGCTTTAATGACATTCTTGCACTGATTTTGGTGACATCCCTAGGTATTTTGCATGGGATTACCGAGTCTTGAGGAGATTTGCTAGACACTATTCAACTGGTGAAATGATTCCCAAGGAGTTGGTAAAGTCATTGCAAGGTGCCCGAGACATGTTTGCTGCAACTGAATTGCAACGTCAGGTTTGTTGTTGAAGGCCAAGATTGAATCTACAAATGATGTTTACATTTCATTTATGAAGGTAGAAAAGAGTATTTACCGATGTTTGTTTCTTGTTGTTCATCAGATTTTTTATGCTTTGGTTGATCAAACACTCTTTGGGGAACAGCCAGGTCCAGCCACAGATACAAGTTCCATCGTTGCAGATCTGAAAAGGCAATACACCAGCTGGAAGCATGTGGAGGGTACACATTGGCAGATACAATTTAGTCACCTCATCAATTATGGGGCAGGTATGTTCGAGATCATGTATCATTACATGCCTAAATTTTAAAGGATGTTGTGTATGCTAGTGTGTGCATGTATTTTATTATAAGCATGAGTAAGGTGTCATGTCCATCAATAGCATGAGTTGCCCATGTAGATAAGTTCACAGAGTCTAGACAAGAGGATTGAGAGCACCTAATAGGGAAGTAGAATATGTGTGAACTCTTTTAATGCTGAGATACCTTATTCCTCAATCTGTGTAGGCTACTATAGCTACTTGTATGCCAAATGTTTTGCGGCAACCATTTGGCAAAAGCTGTGCGAGGAGGATCCACTGTCACTAACCACTGGAACTGCTCTAAGGACAAAGTTATTGCAGCATGGTGGCGCCAAAGAACCAGCTGATATGTTAAATGATCTAGTAGGCGATGGGATTCTAAGGTATTGCAAAGGAGGGATTGTTCCTGACATTACAAGTTTTTCCGAAGAAGTGAAGCTAGTGGAAGATAAGCAACAACAACTTTTCCTGTAGCTGAATTGAAGAAACAAAAACAGTGAAGTGAATTATAGGGAGAAAAGGTAAGGAGAGAAACTGAGGGGGGAAGGAAAGAGAAGACGTAGAGCTTCACTTGTCGGTGAAGACAAAGCACCTTTGAGATGACGGTCACGGACATTGCCGGGAGCTGCCTAGGTAATCTGAAGTTTTGCAAGTTCCTCAAAGTTATGATTTTGTTCCCAGTGGTGTGTTGAAGTTTAACCTTAACCTGCTCAACGATGAGCAGGGACTGGTGCTGCGAGTGATTGCACCTTTACATTTGTTCTTTTGGTAAGAAGAGATGAGGGCTATACTAGAACTGACTGTTTTTGTGGTGAAACATTCTTTGTTATATTTGGTAATGGAGAGAAGATACGAATTGAAAGTAAGATTTTGGAAACTGTATTGATGTGCTAGAAAAATTACTGAGAAAAGTAGTCACATTTCTTGTTGCTTGGTAAAGGCGAAAAGATTTTGCTTGCATGGCTGAAAATAGCAATTAGAATCATTATCAATTGAACTGTTGCCTATTCATTGCAAATTTGCATCAACTACTTAAGGATCTCATGAGTTATGGCCGCTATAATTTATTATTACAATTTAATTTGCTTTTATTATTATTTTAATTAACAGATGTTCATAAATCCGATCAAGTTTGATGTTTTGGGGTAAATACTCAAATGAAAGAAAATCTTAAAGATTTGTTTGGTTTAGGATTTAAAGATAATTCTTTGTTTTTTAAAATAGAAAAAAGAAAAAAAAATCTTTATACGGATTTTTTAAATGATTTTTAGATATAATCTTTTCTCTGTATATTGAGAACGCAATTAAAAGCTATGATTGATATCTTAATTCTTGAAAATAATTTTTAGATTACGAAACCAACCAATGGAACACAGGAATAGAATTGGTTTAAGCAACTTGCATTCATCACAAATAGTTGTACATCAGCTGTAAATGAAGGCTCGAAAGCTTAGCCGTCTGTAAATTATAAGCCAACAACTTCAACCTTGATTTACGCCTTAATCCTTGAGCAAGGTTTGTGGATGGGAATTTATTTGGATTCAAAACCCAGCTTTCATAATTTAGTACTTGAATGCACGTTCAAGTTACCAGTGACTCTTTCTAAATATAAATGATATATACATTAACAAAAAATTTATTTCTAAAAATAAATGATAGATACATTAACAAAAAATCTAAGTTGTCAATAATTGACATAAGTAAAAAATCAAGCTAGTTTTCAGAGAAAAAGGAGTTGACCTCCCTTTTTTTTCTTCCCTTTTCTACTCTAATATATACTCTTTTTTTAATCCTTTCAGGCTACCTGGTATTAGTTTGGTCTAACCAACTACAAAACACACTCAGCTGGTAGTTTACTTTCCAGGGTCACTATCCATTTACAGATTATAGAATTCACTTCTTCCGGCTGCTCGTCATGGGGGCAATGGCCTGGAAGATCACAAACAGCGAACAAATAAGAAGGGCTATGGTAACGTTTGAGAAAAGAACACAGACAGGCAACTAATTTTGTCACTACAGCAGCATAATTACCAGCATCCAATTCACTGATGAAAAACCCACCACAATGCTCTCTAAGCATATACACTTTGGACTTGGAGTCAGAAATTGGATCTTTCATTCCCTGTTAGCCAGTATTTGTAATGGATAATCAAGACACAGGCTCAATGCCTGTAGATTAACAAATACGCGAATAAGTATCTTGATTTTTCAGCATGAGGATAATTTACCTGTATAATTAGAACCCTTTCATTGAATCCTTCCAAGAGATAATTGAGAGGAAGTGAGAGATTGAAGCTGAATATACTTTCCAGCACTACTAGCACACCTGGATCATAGGACTTAAAACAACGTTAAGGTAATGCCTTTGTTTAGCTAGATATGAACTTTTTTCCCTATAATTGATGGTAAACACATAGAACTTTTATTAACAAAGAGGATACAGCTCGTAGCATTTCACTGATAAGCCAATCATCAACTCGCTCTGTCCTCTGAAAAGTGAAGGAGAGCAGAATTCATTACCATATAATATACTGAAACAACATGGTAAGTCAGAAGCAGAAGTAGGAAAACACTTACAGTTGGATAGCATTGTTTCACTATGTTATTAATGCTCAATCTCAAGTAGAACAAAAGGAGTCGAGCACCTAGCCGTGCAGGTCCAGAAGTCTTTCTCTCCTGAACCATTTGAAAATCATTTTATAAATAATGAATTTTTGGATATCATAAATAGTAACTTACTATCAGCAGATACTCAAGAGTCAAGACAACTTAAGAACACTTAATTAGTAGCTCATTGATACAATTCACAGAAAATTCCCACTATTCATGAGTTCAGATAAAATAGAATATGGTGACACCCTAGACCTACAAAGAGACTTTTTAAATAACAGGCCAATTATGCACACGCTATCCACCTTATTTTACATAGTAAAATATAACATAAAAATTGAAACTAAATAAAGCATAAGGCAGTTAATAATATTCTTCACTCCTTTCGGAATCATCAGTGATGTCAGAAAAGCCAAAATTCCAAGCATTAATGGTTCAGCTTTATTTCTAAATCATGTGCAATTTTTTCTTTGCAATCATTTTAACGCAGGCCTAACCTAAGTTGAATGTTTAAGTCCATTCTTGCAATTATAAACATTGTAGAGAACAACTTATAAAGGGTGCATCATCCGTTAGCAAAATCTAGCGGACAACCTTGGCTTTTTCTCAATACAAATAAAATGAAATGTGAGGATGTTCGCTTGAAACTACTTTTTAAGAAAAGGAACTTTGCAAGTATTATATCATACTTACATTTGAGAACTGCAGAAATGAATATTCAGGAGTAACATTGCCAGCACTGTTGATAAGGACAACAGATTTGACCAAAGTATGCCAAAGACAAGCGACAATAGCAACAAAATATCCTGGAGATAATAAATGGCGATAATTAGGAAACTAATGCAGAGAAGTAAATAACAAGATATTTTCCAGGGTACATAGGCAGGTTGGAGTTTAAAACATACCACCAATTGAATTCCCTACAAGATGCACTGGTTCACCAACAATCTCAACAATAAAATCTCTTAGCAATTCAGCCCACATCAATTCAGTGTACACAACATTTGGTTTTTCTGATTTGCCAAATCCTAAAATTGTAATGGCCCAAACACGGTTTCCACCATCAGCTATACCACATATATTATCCCTGTAATGCTCAAAGAAAGCACCAAAACCATGCACAAGCAAAATCGCAGGACCTTCACTTCCAGCAACTGTATACTGGAAATAAACCACACTGATTCATTACAGAAATTACTTACTCTTGTTCCAAGTATTTCTCCCAAATAAAAGACAACAAATTTCCTCTAAAACCACCCTGCTACACAGTGGGTGAAAAGGAAATCAATAATCAAATGCATGTATCAGTTTTCAACAGTTAACCTGAATTAGATAGCCTTTCCATCTCCATATCCGTGTAGAATACAATCCGTCATCACTTCTTTGACTTCTTAAAGACATAAGCCAGTACCACTGCCATAGAAGGAAAGTAAAATGCTTTAAAGGCCTTGTATAAAACAAGGGTCATCCTACCTTGCAAAATTCATTTAAAAGTTTATATAAAAGTTGTAAACAATTATAAAAAACTTGTAAAAGAGATACAACTTTTGTATAAATGGTTATTTACAAGTTTTTTATAGTTGTTTACAACTTTTATATGAACTTCTACAACTTTTATATGAAATTTACAACTGATATATGGTTATGTCAGTTCTAAGCTTGCCAAATCCATATAACAAATGTTAGAAGAATTAAAGAAAGATGAAAGGAAAGAACCATCTCATAGTTAGCATACAAAAAACTAGACAAATCAAGCATAATTAGCAATTCTGATCATATCTCTGCACCAAAGATGTGAAACGACCATACATAAGCACTTATAATACCTCCATCGAGCATACTGCATCAGCTGCTGCAGCAACAGTGGCAGCAGAAAATCCGAACGGGGACAAGAATCCAGCATTTCGTTCTTTCTCATACTTGATAGCTTCATGATGCACTCTCCTTCTAGATATGATGCCAAGACAAAGGGCGGGGCCAAAGAGTGTAAAAAAAGAAGCTCCCTCTCGACTTTCAGCATTACGTAGCTTTTCATGTACCCTGTTGCAAATCAAGCCCAAAGGATATTTCTCTCAAGCATAAAGCAGCATCTTCTCTAAAACTCAGTCTCAACTACTAAGAAGAAACGAGGAACATGTCTTTTGCCAAACCATTTTCTTTTCCATCAACTTATTATAAAATGATAAAAATAATAATAACAGAATCATAATACATTCTAGCATTTCAACAGCCAAATAAGATGCATACCATCAGAATAAGATTGTCGAAGACAGAACCTTACATATGACAGTTCAGACCAGCCAAAAACAAAACATACAATTTAACAGTGTCAAGATACAAAATTATCAACAAAGTTGTCATCTATGTCAACTAATGTTACATGTCCTTATGCTGTATGCGTTTAAGACCATTTCTTCAAGACAAGCAAGAACAAAGTTATGCACAGTCCATAAAGAGATCATCATAACATATATATATCCTATTGCAAAATCAAAATAGTTCAGCACGTACTCTTGCCAGTCATCTCGAGCTGTTCCCTCCAAATATTTCAAATATGCTGCCAACGCGTTCAATATAGCATCCGTGCCACCTCCCACAATATTTCCTTTTTGTGTGACAAAAACAGAGTTATCTGGCCTTTTCCCCGGAGCTTGTTTGATATTCGAATTTCTTTTACTTCTTTCACCCGATTTTGATAGCTTCTCTAGCAATACTGTTTCAGCAGACATCATAGAAGTCCAACTGTCTTTTAATTTCGATGGACTCTCATTGACAAACTCCTTCAAATCATCAAATGTGGGCACAGAACCTGATTCATAGTTCAATCATCATCGTCCCTAGTATTAACCAAAATTGCATATCAAAAGCTTTTCAAAAATCTAAATTTATAATGTTGATTTTTCAACATAAAAATAATATTAGGCAAATATAAAGTAAAGTTGAAACTTACCCCAATCCATTTCCAATTCTGCACTAGGTAATGTTGGGGGCAGAACAGGTGATGTTAGAGGCGGTTGAAGTTTCATAAAGTCACAGTGTGATACAGGCAGGTCATTCAGATTCTGCATGATATGAATACATCACACATCCAGGGAAAGGATAACATGGAGTCACATATCAAGTACTCATACAAGGCAAAAATAAACCACCTTAATATCATAAAATGGAGTCTGCCACAGACACATCTTTGGTTTCCCATCTTTGAAAGATGATATTCCCAAGGTCTCATCCACAATTCCTATCATCACGCGAAGGTGGTACTCAACCTCTTCTTCAGCAAATATACTTGTTGCTTTCACCTGTTGCAATTCTTGTGATTAATTTAACAAACAATAGAGTATAAGTGCTTGAAATTTCCCCTCTTAAAATATCATCATACTAAGCAAATATAGCATATAACAACCTCTGCAACGAGTTCCTGTAAGACATTCTCAGCTCTTCCAAATCTGATCATCAGATTAGACCCCTTTTCCTTAAATGACTTTCTCAAGTCCTCCAAAGCAAAAAGAACCAGTTCTAGCGTATCATCAGAATAACCTGGACAAATTATTGCATGAATCATCACAACCAAAAAAATAACCATTCACAAGCACATCTTCTCCATACAATAACAAGAACAGAGACCATCTATCAACTACTAGAGCTTATCTATTTTTGATGGACCTTCCTTGCAAGCTTAAGCTTTTGGGTTTCAATGATTAATTAACATTATAGTGAAACCAGTTTGACCACATTTTTTATTTGTGCTTTTGTCCATGGAACAAGAGCGTTGATAAACTAAAATAAAAAAGCTTTCTTGAAGGTTTTAAAACTGAACTTATTGCTCGGAACCAGAACATTGCTTTTCGTATAAACTTCAATAGTCCAGATAAGACATTCAACTTTCAGATAACTCAGAAACAAAGCTAACCCACTTACGAGAAATAATTCTATGGTCAAAGACATAGAGAGGAACAACGGCCTGATACTTGGACGCGGCGATGAGACCAAGGTGATCGTCAACGCGAAGATCTTGTTTGAACCATACAATCGCCGACCCAATTCTGCTCTCTCTTGCTACTGCTGCTTGAGAGACGCGACAAACGTATTCGGTGCTCCGTCTTCCTGGGATGAAGTGATGATTTGGCGTATAGAACTGTGAAAGAATGCGCGGGAAAGCGACAACAGCCATTAAGGGGAGTTGGGAGTGAAAAAACTAAAACAAATTCCATGAGGCAGGGAGAGAGGTAGTAGAGTTAAGTAGAGCCAGTAGTACCGCACACGGTGTACAAGTGAAAGAGCATCACAAGTTGTGGAGGAGAAATTTTTGGCAGACTTGTTGAGGAGAGAAACGGACAACAATTTTCATTGTTTTTCGAGTGTGGAGCCTGCAGCCTGAGATGTTGTGGTTAGTAGTTTTTGGAGGCAAACTTTGGGCCGGGATGGGCCGGGCTGTAATTTTTGTTCGAAGAAATAAAACCATATTATTATCTTAAATTATTTTAATTTTTATTAATCACAAGTGATACTCTTAATTCACTTTTAAGGATTAACACATAAATAACCCGTCAATTGGTATAAAATCTTATAATTAAATTATTTTATCTCCGTCGATGTATATAATTTATCCATCAACTTATTAATTGATTAATAATAAAAATGAATAAATTAAAATAAATTTCAAAATACGTCTCTAAATTTAATTGATTATATAAATAAATTGATTGAAAATTGTACAACTCATATTAAAAAGAAAATTTATAATCTAATAATATAATTAAATTAAAGGATATCTCAGCTCAACGTCCGGAAGGGATTAAATGAAACGCAGAGCAACAGGTAAACTGACACGCATCACGGATAACCAACTAAACTGAAAATGGCGCTACAAGTCCACCCTCCTCCATCTTTCACCACCACCAACAACAAACCCTATCATCTCCTTCTCTCCACAACTAAATCCAAACTCACATTCGTCAAATGCCAGAACACTCCAATCAACACTGAAGAGCCTGCCGCTTCGGCCAACCCACCCAAGAAACCAAAAGCCGCTTCGCCTGGCCAAGGCTTTGGCTCATCTTCTTCTTCATCTTCTTCAACTTCTGGGAAACCTGCTGCCACCACTGTCAGCAAGAAGAACAAATCCAAGAGTAAAAGAGAGAGAGCAACGATAACGAGGCGGGCGCCGGTTGAGAAACCGAGCTTTATAAGCCAAGAAGGTGAGGCTAAAGCTAAGGAGGCGATGAAGAATGAGAGTGCTTTTCTTCTTGCTTGGTTGGGAGTTGGTGGGATCATTCTTGTTCAAGGCATTGCTCTTGCGGCTTCAGGTATAATCGAGTTTCTTGATTTTAGTAAACTGTTCTTGCGAAATCTATTGCGACCCTTTTTATATTGTAGCTGAATTAATTAGTTTGGTGCTGTATAACTGAATGTTGTGCTTGTTATATAGCTGTGCTAGTTGAAATTGCAGCTGAGTTTTCAGTTAAGTTAGGTGAGATTTCGTGAAATTTGGCTTAAAAATACCTTAAATTGAACATATATACTAGCAGTACTGAAGATTCAATTCAAAAGACCTACTTAGTTTCCGAAGATTTTGTAATTGTTAGACACAAATATTAATTGTAGGTTCAAATTTTATTACTGAAAATTTTGGGTGAAGTGGTTTCTTAATAAAATATCATAACTAAAGATTCAAATTTGAATCCCTTCATCCTTACGTTTGTCTCTTTCTTAGTGCGGTCTCACGGGTATCCCATGTTTTCGTGAGGGAGGCCTGAGGAGTATAAACAAGGAAGTAAAACCAAAAATTTTAGGTGTAGCAGTGAGACTTGCTTCGCTAGTCTCATTTGATTGTTCGGATAAAGGAAATGAAGAGAAATTTCAAGGTAACGAGACAGTAAATATGCAAACTATTGCCCATAAATTGTTTTGCATGTTTTAGAAGTTTAAGCTCAGTAACGGGAGGTTTTTTGTGCTAGAGTTATCATCTTCCTTTTACCTGTTAACAAGCTGAATATTTTTTTCTTACTAAAATCATTATTTTATAGATAGCATCTAAGTTCTCCTTTCTTAGTGTATTCTAATATGTTTTAGTCTATTATAATGATAGGAACTTCCCTAACTCTACCTTAAAAGCTAGCTCAAGAGTGGAGGGTGTGATCCCATATATATATAACACCCAAGACCACTCTTGCTAAACGACATGGGACGCATTATACCCGACCCCTTTAGACAACATGTCTCATGCAGAGAACCGTACAAATGGCCCACCGACCATGCAAGGATACGTGGTTGATGCATCATACCCGACCCTTTTAGACACAGCACGTCTCGTGTAAAGAACCGTGCAGATTACCCACCGACCATACAAGGATACGTGGATCTGATTTACGAACCCACCTTACTCTACCTCAAAAACTAACTCAAGAGTGGAGGGTTGTGAACCCATATATATAATACACAATATCACCCTTACTCATCGATGTGGAACGCATCACATAGTCTAGTAAAACATGAGGCCAACCTCCTAAATCAGATATTCTGAAAATCTTACAAAACTTCCTTAAAGAAATATGTGGTTTTGTTCTGTCATTTGTTAGCTTTGCCATGTGGCACACACATGTACTTATGCATTATTGTGGTTTCATTAACAACTAGTTGCTTCAATATTTAAGAATTTATCCCCAGCTGAACTTTGAAGGCACCTGATAATATAAGCATAATAAGGCTTCTAGATGTATTTGGAAACAGTTTTGAATTTGGCTGAGTTATCACTTGGCTCTTTGACTGCAAATTCCTCAACTATATGAAGTTTTTATTGCATCTTAAGACATCTGTTTGCTAAGGAAATATCTAGTGCCTCATCTTACAGATGCAACAAAGAATCAATATTGCATATTGGGTTCTGAAGGCAAGGGAGCATGATAATTAATCAACATCCACCTATAACATATTAGATATGATAATGTAAAACAGGTCCAATAGGAGAAAGAATATGGACAGATTTGAATGTAGACTTTGTAATGATTTATGTTGCTTCGAATTGTGACTTTTTAGCTGTTTCATATATACAGGCTTCCTACCAGAAGAGGTGGATAAATTCTTTGTGAAGTATTTGTACCCATCTTTCACTCCGACAGTTGTCGTGTTTGTTGCCGGAACAGTTGCATATGGAGTTCTTAAGTACCTGCAAAATGAGAACCTTAAAGGCCAAAAATGAATCATGGATGAAGACTGACACTTTCAGTTGCAAGTGGAGAAAGCTGCTGGACTTCTACATTCTCCACTTGTAATTTGTGCTAAATAAATTCTGCTTTAGTTCTTACATCTTGGTACCAAGGAAGGCAATTCAAGTTGACCGTGGTGGATTTTTACGCCAGGACTAAGCCCTTGACTGTGCAGTAATATGAAGGATATTGTTAGGCCAACTATGTTTCTGAAAGTCCTATTTATCCCTTTTTGGTATGTTGTATTTATAAAGGCAAATCTGGTGACTGGAACCTTGTTTTAATTGAAAACCTTCTTATGTAGACTAACATCAAATTTGCACTTTTTTTTATTTTGCTCATTTTTTTTTTGTGAAAATAGAAAGGTATAAAATTTTTGGAGTATCATGTGAAAACTAAGTATTCTTTCATTATGCTGTTCTTTTACCATGCATCATTCCTTAGTTGACAATTTTCCAGAGCTCTACATTGATAACAAATATAAAACTCTTGAAATGTTAGAGCTATATCATTTTTTCTTTGCAGGAAGCAGAAAAACGTCTCAGAAGGAATCATTTGCAGTGAAGTTGGTCATGGAACATCATACTCTCAAGGCTAGATACAAACTTAAATCTAATGGAAGATAGGTCATACGAAATGCATTATGTCATATATTTAACTATAGATTGCTAGCTTGCTTGATTAGATTAGGTACTAAGTGCATTCGTTCTTAAATATTCTCAAATTTTGATGATGTGTGACTGTGTAAAATATCAATGAAAATATTCATTCAAATGGTAATTAGGTAGAAATTCCGGACCTGTGTGTATAGGATAAAGTTTGTTTACTTATTTTATTTGCTGGTGCTTAATTCTTTTAATGAGAAAGGAAAATATATGAGATCAGCAAGAATAAACATACAAGCGAAATTAAATATCTCATTTTGTTGTGCATAATCTGTCATCATATGGACCACATAGACTTACATTTCTTTTTCTTTTTTTCTTTTTTTTCCTTTTTTCCTTGTGGGATCTACTTATTTGTCTCTTTTTGCTATGGCAGAAGAAGCTTATCATTCTTCTTTCATTTGTATTAGTTGTGAAGCTCAGGTGACAATTAAATCTACAGACGACAATGCTGCAAAATGTAATGCCTAGCTGGATCCTGCTTTTCTTTCCCTTTTCTAGCTTGAGTTCTTAATACCTGTCCCAAGTTATTATACTGAATTATATTGAATCTCTGGCACTCTTTATAGTCTCACTATCAAAGCTCTGCTGTAACCAAACTGTTCACTTGTAAACTATGCTATAGCAGATTAAACCAAAAAACAAAGAGAAAATGTTGCTCTGGTCTTATCTATAATCAATGAAAAACTGAAATATGTTACTGGGGATTGAAAACTTATGTCAACCCATAAACTAATACTATTCAACTAACCAAACTTCATATACTAACTGCTTTGTTTTGGCTACTTGGATCGCCACAACTCACACACACAAGCATGCACGCAAAGGGTTGAGTACAGAACCTCTCGTAAAAAGTTTGTGGTATTGGTTTTGGTAGAGATTGCAATGACAAATTGTGATTTATGAGGAATCTGTTGCAGCCCAACATATTGCATATTTTGAGGTAATCGAATCCTCAAAGGCGATACCTTTGGTGTGCCTCGAGAAAATCACGGGCATTAATGCATTATTCTATTGG
>JANLJB010030627.1:0-28456 GCA_026212285.1 Bursera cuneata | reverse complement strand
GACGCGGCATGATTTTCTAAAAGTGTTTTCAGAGTGACAAATTAGTTCAGAGTGATTCTAATACTATTCACACAACAATGCTTGGTCCATGTTGCTGTTTTTATTGTGGAAAAAAAGGACATGTGAAGAAAAATTATTGGAAGTTACATAGAAAACCTCTACAAGTCTCAGGATTGCTTGGTCCACCTCTTATCAGAAAATTTATTCATGCAGCTACTCAAGACCATCCAGCTCAGATTACTATATCTATTTATGAATATGCTTGCTCGACTCAAGCTTCTGTTTCTCAACCAAGTCCTTCTACTTCTGTCTATGCTTCCCAACAACCTGTCACGTCTTTGCCTAATACAGGTAACAATGTTGCTTGTTTGTCAACCTCGTTTCGTAATTAGGTCATTGATTCTGGTGCTACCAATTATATGACTAGTAATACAGGTATTCTTTCCTCTTTTCATCATTCTTCTGGGTTACCTAGTATCACCTTAGCTAATGGCTCTACAACATCTATAGTCGGGTACGGTACCACCAGTCCCACAACAATGCTTCCTTTATCATCTATTTTATTCCTCTTGCAGTTTCCTTTTAATCTCTTGTCTGTCAGCCAAATTATTAAAAATTTTAATTGTGATGTTTTCTTCTTTTCTGACCATTGTGTTTTCCAGGATCTTGGAACGAAGCAGATTATTGGTAGAGGTCGAGTGTCTAATGGCTTGTATGTTCTTGACTCAATCACTACTTCAGTACCTAAGTCGATTGCTTGTGTAAGTTCCACCATTCTCCAACTTCATTATCAATTTGGCCATCTATCTTTCTCTGTCCTAAAAAAATTATGTCCTAGTCTAAGTCATTTCTCTCAACTTGAGTGTGAGTCTTGTCAACTTGCAAAACATCATAAGGTCTCGTACCCTTCTAGAATAAATAAACGAGTTGCATCTCCTTTTGATTTAATTCATTCTAATATTTGAGGACCTTGCTTTATTTTATCTAAATCTTAATTTCAGTATTTTGTCACTTTTGTTGATGATTACTCTCGTGCCACTTAGTTATATCTTATGAAAAAACGCTCTGACTTGTTTTTTATCTTTTGTGCGTTTTGTACTGAAGTTCGTACTCAATTTAGTACAACTATCCGTATCTTAATGTAAAAGAGTATCTCTCTTTTTCTTTTGTTTCATTTCTTTCTCAAAATGACATTCTTCATCAGACATCCTGTATTCTTACTCCACAATAAAATTGGGTGGTTGAATGGAAGAATCGTCATCTGTTACAGGTTGCTAGAGCGCTTTTGTTTCATATGAAGGCTCCGAATGAATTTTGGGCTGATGTTGTGTCTACTATTTGTTATTTGATAAATCGTATGCCTTCATCTGTTCTCGATGACAAAATTCCTTTTTTCACTCTTTTTCCTCATTCATCATTATTTTCTCTAGTTCCTAGAGAGTTTGGATGTACTTGTTTTGTTCAAAATATGCATCCCCAAGTTTCTAAACTTGATCCTAAATCCCTGAAGTGTCTCTTATTAGGTTACTCTCGTACTCAAAAAAGCCGTTACTTGGTCTCTGCTGATGTTACTTTCTTTGAGTCCACTCTTTTTTCTACTTCACCTTTATCTGTTATGTCCTCTGACCCTGATAATAATTTTTTAGTTTATTTTCTAAGTCAACAGGTTCCCCACCTCCTTTCTCGACCTCTTATTACACATGTTTATTCTCGTCGTCTGCAACAATCGACAGAGGTATCTGTTCCTGTCACTGCCTCTCCATCTCTACCGACTGCTTCGCCTCCAGATCCTTCTCCTATTTCTGATCTCGACCTTCCTATTGCACTCCGGAAGGGTAAGTATTCGTGCACTTATCCTATCTCCTCCTTTGTTTCTAACCTTAATTTGTCATCCTGTTCTCAGTCTTTTATTGCTTCTTTGGAGTCTGTGGCCATCCCTAAGTCTGTTTCTGAAGCCTTATCTTATGATGGTTGGCGGGCTGCTATGTTAGATGAAATCAAAGCACTTGAGTATAATCACACTTGAGAGTTGGTTTCGCTCCCTCCTCACAAACAATCAATTGGGTGTAAATGAATCTTTTCTGTTAAAATGAATCCTGATGGTTCGATTGCTCGGTTAAAAGCCCGATTGGTGGTCAAGGGGTATGCACAATCCTATGGTATTGACTACTCTGAGACGTTTTCTCCTGTTACTAAACTTACTTCTATTCGTCTCTTTATTTCTTTGGCTGCCTCCTCTCATTGGCCTCTGCACCAACTTGATGTTAAAAATGTTTTCCTTCATGGTGATCTGCAAGAAGATGTTTACATGGAGCAACCTTCGGGGTTTGTTGCTCAGGAGAAGTCTACCAAGGTCTATAAATTGTTTAAATCATTATATGGGTTAAAGCAATCTCCTCGTGCATGGTTTAAAAAATTTAGTGAAGTTGTTATTGAATTTAGCTTACAAAGAAGTGCATATGATCATTTAGTCTTCTTTAAACAGTCAAGTTCTGAATGTATTCTGTTGGTAATATATGTTGATGATATTGTGATCACGGGTAGTGACAGTGTTGACATTATGAATTAAAGGTGTTTCTTGACTCGAGATTTCAGACAAAAGAATTAGGGGCATTGAGATATTTCTTGGGGATTGAGGTTTTCAAAAGTAGTAGAGGAATGTTTCTAGCTCAGAGGAAATATGTTCTGGATTTATTAAATAAGACAGGCTCAATGGAAGCAAAACCATGTGGGCCCCCATGATACTAAACGTAAAATTAGAAGTTGATGATGGAAAGTTGATGGATGTTCCTGAGAGGTATAGGAGGGTTGTTAAAAAATTAAACTACCTCACAATAACTCGTCCGGACATTGCTTTTTCTGTGAACGTTGTGAGTCAGTTCATGTCATCTCCTAGAACATTTCATTAGGATACAGTAACTCATATATTGAGATATCTTAAAGGAGCTCCTGGGTGTGAAATTTTATATAGTGATTATGGTCATTTTAGAGTTGAAGGTTTCTCAGATGCTGATTGGACAGGATTCTTTGGACCGACGATCTACTATAGGGTATTATGTTTTTGTTAGAGGCAATCTTGTTTCTTGGAAAAGTAAGAAACAAAGTGTTGTAACTCGATCAAATGCAGAATCTGAATATCGGGCTATGACACAAGTAACTTGTAAACTTATATGGTTACAACACTTACTTGGAGAAATTGGGATTAAGAAGTCACAATCTATTAATTTATAGTGCGATAACCAAGCAGCCATTCACATTGCTACTAATCTTTGTCTTTCATAAGTGAACAAAGCATATAGAGGTAGATTATCATTTCGTTCGTGAAAAATTACAAGAAGGGTTGATTTTTACCAAACATGTCCGAACTGGTGATCAACTAGCAGATGTGTTCACTAAAGTCTTGACTGGAAATAGGGCTAATCTCATTTGTAACAAGCTGGGCATGATTGATATCCATGCTCCAGCTTGAGGGGGAGTGTTATGGCTGTATATTAAGGATTTTGTGTGAGCTGTGAACATGATTATAGGAGAGAATCATGAAAGTGATTTGTGTGAGTTTATTAACTTCCTAAGAGAGACTTTGTGCTTGTGTATATATATATATGTGTATTCGTAATGATATAATATATAGAAAATGAGGTGAAATTCTTGAACAGAAGTGAATTGTTAGGAACAAATACTTTGATGTGCTAAAATTTTCACTTACAGGACTCATTTGCTCTACATGAATCATTAATAAAACTGCAAAAGAAAGTTGATAAATCTCTTGCAGGTTTAAATATATGATGATAGTTGACCACTCTCTTAAATCGATGCCAAAATCTTAAGCCACAGTGACTATTTTAGATCTCAAAATATCCACACCCCAATGAAGTAAGCATAGAAAGTCAATGACGATAATAAGCCCTACATTCTGAATAATCAATTCCAATATTTGTTATTAGCCTCTATCTGGGACTACCTCTTACTTTAATTGGTTATAAAGTCATTTCTCACCACCTTGATCAATGTTCTTCACAGCCTTTCTCTAGTCCACTTATCAAACAACAACAGACATTTGCATTCCCTACATGTTTGCAAATCAGTTTAAACAACTCTTTCAAATGTTTTCAATTAATGCTACACCTAATTTCTCATGTACATTTATAAATTCATCCTTCTTGCTTGGCTATCCATAGATGTGAACAACATCATATCCTCCATTCCTCCATGAGGAAGAAAATGTTGGTAAATGGCAAACAAAGATCATTTATATTATTAACACTCATGCATATCATCGTTTCCAATAGAAGTATATAATTCAAAAGCTCTATTATTAAATTTAAAGATATCATAAAAATATGAATATCCTATCGGTTGCTAGGTGCCCTTTTTTTTTTTTNGCTGTACAAATCAAGAAGGGCTATAATTCAAACCAAAAACTATATGTAAGAATTAGGATTGCGAATCTAAAAGATAATTTAAATATTTTAATCCTAATTTATGTACAATTTAATTTTAATTGGCACTAAATATGTACAATAAGGCACTCGTATGCTTAGACCATTTACTTCCAAACCTTGATAGCCCCATCTCTACTGCTTGATATCAGGAGTCTCTGATTCAATTTGACAGAAGCCAAAGAGAGAATGGAGTCACGGTGGCAACCAGCAGAATCAGTGGCAGCAGCCGCAAGAACTGCTTTTGCTGTCAACTTGGTTGTCAATGGTTGTTTCTTTCTCTCCTGTTCGCAAGAGAGATGATGAAATTTTAGCATTAGAAATTCTAGGATGAAATTTTGGTTATTAACAATTGTCTCTTTTTCTGCCAACTTGGTTGTTACATATCTGTCAGAAAACATGTACCCTTTTTGGTCATCAGATTATAAAATCAAGGAAAAGAAGCGGCATAAAATCTCCAATAGCACATTCTGTTGTAAGAAAACTTTTAACAGATTTCTGGGATTTTGTGAGTGGAATCAAGATGAGGTTTAAGAGGCAAGCAAAATTTAAAATGGCACATCCTATAATTAGACTCTAGTGCGACACCATATTTTGATTTAATGGTATTCATTCCAGCATGTAGGAAGTATAGAGATGGAGGGAATTTTTGCAGAGGAATCAAGACCAAAACTAAAAGGTAAACATAGTTTTAAAATGATTCTAAAGCATGACACCTTGTCCTCCCTTGAATTGAATAAACAATTAAGCAAGCTTAGCTTTATCTCCAATGGCTCAGAAGGATGGCCAACACTACCAAACTATCTGAGCCTTGAGTATGGATAAAATCAAAATAATTCATCCCTTCAACAATACATCCCCAAGTAAAAACAGTAGGTCCACCATACCCTTTCAAAGAGAGGATACCATAATAACACACCAAACTTTGCAAGTATAGAGGCGAAAATGTACTCATTTAACTGACGCACCTGTACTACTTGCACCCCAGAACTCGATCGTATTTCATAGAAATTATCATTTCCGACCCCCTTCAAATTTGGCCCACAGACACAATAACTACGATCAGGGCTGAAACATTAGGTACAAGTGTCAATTAAACCACTAAACTTCCATCAAATAGCAAAGCAAATGAAAATGGAATTCAAGCAAGAACCTGTAGTGGTCCCATCGACGAATCTTCAAGTCTGTACCCCCAGTTAACAAGTCACCCCCAGGTAAAGGAAGCAATGAGCGAATACCAGGTAGACGAGGAGAAGGTTCATTCAACTCCTCAACTCTGTACTTGGGATTGACATTACGCCGCAGATCTGGTTTAGGATGTGACTTACTGGATGGCCTTGCAAAGGCCCAAGGTAAATCAGAAGTTTCCGCATCACCATCATAATTTGCTATCCGCAGTACCTGGAAAGAAAAGCTGAAGAATGAAAAGAATAATAATGATAATAAATAGAGTCAACAATATTGAAAATATAAGAATACAGATATAACAAAGTGATTGATTCCAGCTATACGCAGTTAACAACTTGAGTTTGCATCATCAAACATATATATTAAGTTTGTCACTTTACCTAAAAGCTTAACCTTGTTGGTGTGGACTAACATTAATATTTAAATCTCTAAAATATGCCGCCTTAAGTGCACTTGCAACAAGGATTGGACTAAGCCTCAAATGCCTCAAAAGGTCTTACAAGTGAGCCAAACAATAACTTGAAATATTTTTTAATTAAAAAAACGAAATGGATTCCAACTTAGACTATTGGATCCCTATGGCTTTGATATCATATTAATTTTGTCAACATAAAATCTTAAACTTATAGGTGTGGTCTTAACATTAATATTTAAATCTCCAATAGATCACAACCCCCTTCACTCTTAGAGAAAGAGGCACTTTATTGAGGTCAGCACTGAATCAAACACATCTTGCGTTACACAACATCAATAGATAAGAAATTCTTCTAACAATTAGTTAGAGGTGGTAACACAAGTTATGCCAATGCTCTTCACTTTAATTCTTCAACCACTTTCCCCTTTTTATTATCTGTAAGCTCTTAAGGATATCTATTGAGGAGACCTTGACAACAGTGGGGATCTAATCCAGGTGCAAGGATTTAGTTAAACATTTTCAAGTTACACTTAAAATCTCCCTCTATAATTCATAAAATAGTTGAATAAGATGTGAAAGATATTATTGGCAAATGTTCTGTGTGACCAAAAGAAGTTCTATTTTTAGAGAGTTAAAATTCCTGCTCTAACAAAACCATTGCTTCACTTTTGGGTAGCAATTGAACTTTGATCCCTAACATGCAAACAGTATCATTGGAAAGCCTAAACTATCTAATGTCATCTTTTCAACATTTCACAACAGAAAGAAAATTGCCATGTACCTGGTGGCAGCTCCCATTCTCTGCATTCCAAAGTGAAACTTCATTGCAACCTGTAGCAACATATATAAGAGGCCTTGCACTAATAGGTACAGATGCATTTGTAGAAGGAACAAAAAGGCACATTTTCTCTATAGGGCATACTACAGAATACTGCCATGTGTTCACAGGAACATTAAACCTCAGATCCCAAAGAGTGAGCACACCCCTAGAAGATCCAGAGACAAACCAATTTCCACAAGGACTTGTCACCAGAGAAGAGACATAGCCTTCCTCAGGAATTGCTTTTAATGTCCATGCATTTGAATTTAACCTTGTATCCCAGACATGGATCCCACAATTCTGGGTGCTGTACATAAACATCTGAGTGGCACAATTATCAGTATTGTAGTTCACAAGTGTAACTATGGCACCTTCCTTGGTATCCTTCTTTTTTATATCAGCAATACCTGAATACTTCTCAACAACATTACCAAGACCCCTGGAGATGTGATCCACTGAAAACATATGTATCATGCCATCACATGCTCCAACAACAACTTGAGCAGAATTCCGGAGCATCATAGCACACAAAGCTCGGCTTCCCTCCAGGTGATAAGTTAGCCTTGATCTAAATGAAATATCCTTCTCCAACTTTCTTGAATCCCACACCTTAACAGTGGAATCATCAGATGCACTCACAAAAAAGCTGTGATCATTTGAAATTGCAATGTCATTGACAGCAGAACGATGCTCTTGGAGGTGTGCAACCAGCACCCCACGAGGCCTCCAGCCTGAATCTGGAATTAATGATGACCGTGCAAAAGATGGCAAACCCATTAGATCAGCAGGAGTAGAAGCATCTTCCACAGAAATAGAACTTCCTTTTGCTGTACCAGATATCCCCATCCCTGGAAATTTATTGTTGAAAGAGGTTGTTTGATCATTTTCCCTGCCTTCTGGTTCATGTACTACTCTATAGAACTGTTTAGAGCCATTACTAACGCTGAATGAGCCTGAAACAAGCTTAGGCACAGGAGCTGAACTGGCCAAGCTAAATGATTTATTTACTGGATCCATCCAAGGCATGGATGATGAACTGATTCCGAGGGAGTTAACTTGCACTGAAGAATCAGAAGTTGCAGGGGAAACACCCACTGCTCGCTTGTCCATGCTAAAGGAGTATATAGGTATGCCTTCTGGTGATTTATCATACAGGAGGCTATTTGCACCACTAACCTGTTGAGACATAAATCCTGGAAATTGTAATTTCTCTGAGCTTAGAGGATCCCGAATGTCAACCATGCTAGAAGCATGATATACAAAACTTCCCATAGCTCTCAGCTTTGCCTCACCATCATCATCATCATCACATTTAGTTAACTCTAGCTGTTTTGATGCACTGACAGTAGGCCTTTGACCGTCAATACTCTGCTGCTTCTCAGTCCAGCGCTTCATTGAATTTAAATTCCCAGCCCCTCTCTTAAGTAAATCCACAGTTTCCTGTTGTTTAGATTGTGCAGATGGATTATACCATATCTTTCTCTGTCTCTCCAACATGTCATAACTTCGAGCATTTTCCAAGACTTTGTAAAACACCTCCCTTGATACTGGAGGCTTTAAACATGAAAGGAGAGCTTTCACAGAAGCTAAAGATGCAGGTTGTCTGCGGAGGAACGGGTGTATAACGGGGGCAAGAAAAACATAGGAATCTACAGCACCCAAGCTCTCACTGCTGGCTGCAATAAAAGCCACAGCTGACCTTCTTACCCATTGACTGGGATAACATAACAATGGAAATGCACGCTTTATCATCTCAAGCAATATCCTTTTCCGAAGAAAACCACTTTTGCACAGAATAGCCAAACAATCCAATGCATTGACAATAACAGCCTCTGTTGCATCACTTAATGCCTGCTCAATGTAAGGTAAAAGATATTCCTCCACACTTCTCTTGCCAACAAAGAAGCAGACATACACGATTTTCCCATAAAATACTGCCCTTAGCTGCTCATCTCGATCATTAAGAAAAGCAGGAAGGATGGGTAACAGAAAGTCATTACTCTGTCTCTGGCCAAAAAAGCAGCAAAGGTTGCCAATATCCTGAAGAAGTGCTCTCCGGATATTTGGTGTTTGCTTAGGACCCATTACAAGTTCTTGAACAACCTCAGCTATGGACTTTCTGAGCTGCACAAGCTGCGCAAGCTGAGCATCAACATTTAACCTCTGCAGTTGTCCAGATGTCTCGCTAGATGATGCCAGTGACTTATGTGGTGAATCCAATTTGTCCAGAACACCTGCTTCACTCAAGCTTATTGAGTGAATCAGGAAACCATAGGCAGTAAGTGCCAGCTTAGCTATGTTGCTGGCATAACATATTCTCACACTTTCCTCAGGATCATCCGGAAGCATGGAAAGCATTGGAAGAATGTACTCTGGAAAAATTTTTGCATCACTTGGAGGAAAATCCCGGACTAGAGGTAAAATGTCGCACAAAGTCTCCAATGCAGCACAACGAACAATTGCCGCTGGATCAGAAAGCATTGCAATAACATATGGAAGAACACGCTGCAACCGATCTTCATCATCAATATATAACGAGGACGACTTTAGTAAAAGTATAGCCCCCCTTCTCAAATGAGGCAACTTGACATTACGTATGCAAGAACATAGCAAAGACGCAATAAGAACCATTCCTTCACATTTCACACTATCTTCAGGTAATGGTAAAAAAGGCATGCCAAAGGTGTCTGATTGACTGTCATACTCAGACATTAATGAACTTAAATCATTCATTGTAATCTTTTTCAGGAATGGATAACCATTTCTCCTAAATGCATCAGAGATGCTCTGAAGAAGCTCGTTAGAAGATTGCACAGCACCATTTTGAAGATCTTGAGAATTCTGCACATCTTCCAGCATCGGTTTCGCACTAGAATAGTGATTGCCTTGTTTTCCATCCCCGAGCAGGGTACTAATATCACCAAGAAGTCTGGACCTATTCTGGACTATACCTTTCCCCATATTTTCTGTCTTCTTAAAAAAATCCTTTTTCAAGTTCAATTTGTGTCTTGAAACCATCTCTTGTGACTCTTTAACACTCATGGCATTTGGTGGTGTTCCAAGTACACTAGTTATCTCACCACTTGATTTATTGCCTATCATCTGCTTAAGTACCTCAGGAAAAACACTCCGACACATAGCAACCTGCAGTAAGAATCACACAGCAGAAAGGATATAT
Source organism: Bursera cuneata (assembly GCA_026212285.1). Lineage (NCBI taxonomy): Eukaryota > Viridiplantae > Streptophyta > Magnoliopsida > Sapindales > Burseraceae > Bursera > Bursera cuneata. Next base: position 18,416 of record JANLJB010030627.1, on the reverse strand, counting down.
GAATTTTGCAGTGATTACTAAGTTTAAGGCACAATGCCGTAAAGTTGTTTACCCTCATATCAGAATGAAGTGGATTCCAGCAGCAGTACAAATTATGCAAAAATGGTGAAAAATAGGTGGGAAACACAACAGCTGCATAATTCTGCAGATAGCTTTCAGCTGAAAACCGCAACTCTGGTTCCAATTGAATCATATGAAGAATCATCTTGCGGATTCCAGAATCTGGGATCTGTACCATCAGGGCATATAAATTGACAAAAAGATTAATGAGCATAAATAAGAGTCAATAAGAAGGTAAGAGAAAAAGTTGCATTGATCTCAGGGAAATTCAGAATTATAGCAATCATTTGCAAACTTGTGCACTTTTAACAGAGGAAAGCATAAAGTATAGAAGAGGATGGAAGGAAGAAAGAAGAAACCTTTTCAAGATGTTGGCTAGGATCATATTGCCCTCTGCGATATGCAAGAAGCTGGGAGAGTTCAAACAGCGGCTGACCCTCAAGGAAAAGCTCCGCAATTACACACCTTAAATAGTGGCAAAATCAGCAGACCACCATATCATAACAGAACATAAAACATAGAAAAGTATCACTTTTAAGAAAAATGGTATAATTGTATTTGCTCAAGAAACAAATCACGTAATACATGTTCCCATTTTAGCAGAAGAATATTGAATGAGAAATGAATAAAAATGGTAAAGGAAAAAGAGGAAGAAGAAAAAAAGGAATAGATAATGCACTCGTACATTCTGGATATCCGAATATTATCTGACATCAGAATTTAAATATGATATATAAATCCAACATAGAGATGCTAACAGTTGCCAATGCTTACCCTATAGCAAAGATGTCCATAGATGGCCTTAAAGGTGCATCTTGTGCAACTTGCATCTCACCTCCATGCTCATAAAATCTCTGAAAATTTGGGTAACCATTTAAATACACTGAAAATATATCATTCACATAACCATACATAAGATAAGAAGATCTGAGGAAAGGTAACTATTGCAAAAGATAAAAGAAAATCCATATTAAACACCTTAAAATCTTTGCACACAAGTAGTGCTTTTTTCTTCGATAAGAAACAAGAAACAAATGCCATTAAACTGAAGTACCTTTTTTTCCTCTAAGAAATTTTAAACTGCATCAGTTTTCTTCACTATTAGAGGATTCAAAAAATACCCAAGCAGAATATTATAACTGAACTGAACACAAGCCAGTCTTCAAGGCCATAAATGATACGCAAATTGTAGTCAAGAAGCTAATGCTTAAATCTCAATGTTTATATGAAGCCAATAACATAAATCTTATTATATTTTCATCCACACAAATTGGCAAGTCTTTATATGACAGTACCACATCTAAAAAAACACATTTGCCTAACCATGCGGATTGCTTTTAAAACCTCAATATTCCACTTCTAACACAATTGAAGAATAACTTGTACACCAAATTTGAAACTTTAATATTCGTGAGCAAAGAAAACCAGAAAGAGAAGCCTCATATAAAGACGTAAGTCAAATTTACATCATCAATTCGATGATGGCTTACAACAAGCATACATGAGAACAGACAAAATTGCACATACAGTGCATCCTAACACATAAATGACATCAATGGAAAATAAGAACCAACCTCAGGTGCAAGATAACATAACCTTCTTCCTCCCGTGTCAAAGAAGAATGAGAAATCCGAAGGGTCGTCATACGGAATGTATGTGGGTTTGAATGATGCAAAGTCAGCAAGATACAGCCAATTCCAGGAAGTGACCAGCACGTTCTCACACTTAATATCACCTGGAAAGATACACTTCATCATAAATCAAACTCAGAATAACAGCATAGTAGATTCCGCAACCGAACTCACCATGACAAATCCCCTTCTCATGGCACTGTTTTACTGCAAGAAGTAACTGCACAATGACAAAGATGTAGGATTTTCAGTGGACAAGTGCTGACTACAGTCAAGATTAATAAGAAATAAAAAGATAAGGAGAATGGGTGATAAGGACCTGAAAAGCCAACCATTTCTTCTCCACAAGACTGAGAAAAGGCCGAGTACTCAAACGATCATGAAGATTATTAAAGAAGTACTGCCTCAATAAGTATGCAGCTTTATCTGTTTCTTGCCAAAACTGCAAGCACACACTAAAAAATGAGAAATTCAACAATAATCCTCTAATTAATTCTTTTAAAACAATGTATATAATAAAATTCTAAAGGAATGAATATAACTAACCTAATTCTAGAATATTCACCAAAACTAAGGTAAGCTCTGCATCTCTCTTTGTCAAATGAAACTAAAACAAAACAAACAAGCAAATACTTGCAAAATTCTACTATATTTCCTCTCCCCTTGTTCCACTAAGGCATTGAAGTTCAATAAAGTAGAGTCTTCAAATATCAAAGCCACAATATCCAAGATCCAAAATCCTAATCATTGTTCTTTTCCTTAGAAGGCATTTACTTCAGATATTACTTAACCAAATTAAAATTATCTAAATCCGAATTCAACTTCAGCTCAAATTATCAATTTCAGCTGTTTTACCGCGTTTTCTCAGCAATCAAACGAACATCAGAAAGAATTAGGAATTGAACCTGGAACGGCCACACGTGAGGGTGATCAATGGCACGGAAGGTTTCCTTGATGAAAGCGAGGCGGCGCTCGTACTCTCTGAGATCGATGTAGTCGCCACGCTTGAAATAGACCTTCACCAGGACCAAACCTTCGTCGTGCTTGCACTGAATCGACTTGAAAAATCGGCCTCGCCCGAGAACCTCTTTCAGGACCAAATTGTAAGACGACGGCAGGTCGTGCAGGTAGTACTCCGTCGCCGATACTTGCGTCGTCCGCGCGATCTTGTTGCCCATTGTTGTTGTTGTTTTTTTTTTTTTTTTTTTACATTTGTTTTTTTTTTTTTTGTTTTTATGTTTGAATTTCGTCTGTCGAAAGCAAGAGCAAGGAGGGGCTCCCGACTTTTCCCTTCCTGAGTTCTTCGTAGCGATTGAATTCAAGGGGGTGTTGAAACGTGCATATACGCGAACGTTGCTTGACAACTAAAGTGTATAATTTATTTTTTTTTTAAATACGGTCACTTTGAATTTAACATTATTTTACTTTAAATAAAATTACAAATTCTCAATAAATTATCATAATTAACTTTTGAGTTTAAGATATTAGCTGAAAATATATTATGAAAGATGGAGGTTTATAAACCCTTCGATTAAAAATGGAGTTCTTCTTTCTTCTAGCCATCTATCTAAACTAAATTATATAATTTACTAATTAAAATATTTATTCAAATTACTTTTCTCACCAACTTCTAATAAAAAATAATTATTTTAATTGTTACTCATGTAACTATTCAATTTATGAATAATTCTATAGCATGTATGTAATCTACTGTACAATTAAACAACATAGTCTCGTTAAATGTATAGCATCATATTATTTATTATCATTTAACTAAGTCATGTTATATTAATTGATAAGAATCTAATCTAGTTCCACCTTCATCTAATTACACATTAAATTGTCATTCGGCTGTATATGTTGCATGCATGAAGAAAATCTTTCCATTACATTCTCTCTCTCTCTCTCTCTCTCTTTTTTTTTTATAGATATAATCTTATTTAAAAAAAAAAATCGACAAACGCATACAAGCTGGTCATTGAGGTTTACGTAAAGTTAATTAACAATTAACAGGATCTAACAATAAACATATTAAACATAGTTTAATCAGTAACAAGTTTTCTAACTCATCCTGCTTAAGAGTTAAAGATGCCAATCAGATAAACCCTAACTTTTACCAACATTATCTCAAGACTCATTGATCGGATTACGACTTTGAAATTGAACGAAAAGTGATATGTTTAGTTCAGATTCCATTGATTGCAGCAAATTCACACTGAGAAATTTCAGAAAACATAAAGTTTATTCTAGTTCCAATCCATAACTATTTACATCTCATCAGCAAATACTAGTTCATCAGAAAGTTAAATGACGATGACGATCATCTTCATCACGAGATCAAGCGCTTGAGGCAACGGTTGCGGTTGTAGTCGCGGTTGTAGTCACGGTTGTGGTGACAGTATTGGTATCTTCTGGATCTTCGTAGTTAGGATCTTTAACATCCACGGCTTCGTTGTAGAGTCCTCCTATCTCAGCCAGCGAGTAGCCATCACCAGACCACGTCCACTTGCCTCCATGACCTCCTTTCTTCGGCGATCCTTTCATGCCAGTTCCCGATTTCTTGTCGCTCCTCACATCCGTCTTTCCGTTGGCTTTCCAGCTAGAGTTGCTTTTCCCGTTCTTCATTCTTTCACCTCTCTCTCTCTCTCTTTGTTTAGTGAAATATTTATTAATATGTGTAATGACTTGCGATTTGCAGCCTTTTATAGAGGAGTAGAAGAGATAGTCCAAGTCCATACCGGTCTGTAACCCTTTGATTCGAGGACAGTCCATTGCGGATAAGAACAACTACAGTTTCATGTTTATTTTGCGAGAGAGTAGTTATTCTCCGGTACGGAGCATGTGAGTCTGCCTATATTACAGAGATATTTTACTCTCAAAATTTCTGTACCGACGCGTGTCAAGATCCATTGTTCATAAAAGACCGTTTGGATCTGCGGAAATTTGATTTGCAGTAATTTTTACTTCTTTTTTTCCCCTATATTCCCAGCTTAGCTATAATGGGTAGGCTTGTAAAAGCGTTAGAGTTGGAAAAATGATAAAAAAAAAAAATAAGTATTTAGTTTTAAATAAGGAAAAATCACAAAAATGGCAATTTTACACATAACAGAAGATCATCATTGAATAAATTAAAACATTAATAGGATATAGATTTTATCGCAAAAATAATATTAAATAAGTGGTGCAAAAATTCCTTTTTATATTAGGAAAATAACACAATAGCTCTCCAAAATAAATCATTTATGTAAATTGTACTCGATTTATTTTATTTTCTCTCTAAAATACTAAAACTAAAACTATGGGAATCGTATCGTATACTGTGTGCAGTAAGGAAGCTCACTCAAACTGCATTTTTTTTAAATTTTAAATCCTGAGTCAAATGATAGCAACAATTTAATAATGTTCTTGAATATTGTTAAATTGACCGAGTGGGAGATGTATCTTCGCCGTTACTATCTTTTTTAAAGGAATTATTTTGAAAGCATATTATTATTAACGTTCCTGAAATTTGTTGGAATTGGAAAATTTTAATTTTAATAGTTTACAAAACCACAACTAATATTTCTTAAATACAGCGGCACAAAAGTATTAAGTGCTGCAGGCATGAAAAAGTGAAACATCTCAGCCGTTGATATTGTTACTGTCTCCTTGATCAATCTGGACCCCGGAGTCGACCCGCTCAGTCAGCTGAAAGTTGAAAAACTTGAGGGCTTGAAGCCAAAGCAATTAGCTTGAAGCACAAACACGCAAGGCAGCCCTTGCCGTGTTTCCCAAGTTGAATGCGTGGTTGACCTCTGACTCCCCCGTGTTTCCCAAGCCAAAGACTATAGCAAGAGGTAGCACAGTGCATCAATGATTCTCAAATTACTAGTATCAGTGACTGATAAGATTAATGATTATTTGACAAATGATTTTCAAAGGTAAAGACTATAGTAAGAGGTAGCGTAAGATTATAGTGCGATTTTCAAATTACTTGCTACTGGCATGCTGACCGTACATCACTACATCGGTTTGGGTGATAATATTTCGCAAAACATAAATGTAATAATGGATAAATAACACTATTAATTTTTAGTAATATTAACTAACGTTAGTTCAGCTATCTATATATCTATATAATTCTGAAGTATAAGTCTATATAATTGATATGTAGGATGATAAGTAGGATTTTTTAAACTTTATATTTTTTACAAGTAGGCTTTACTTGAAGGTAATTTCAATAACTTTGAATATTTAATTTATTTGTTAAATCTCTTTTAATAGAACTATTCAATTAACTTTTAATATTTAATTCTAAAACATAAACCTATACAGTTGACATGTAGGATGACAAGTAAGATTTTTTAGACTTTAGATTTTAGACAAGTAGGCTTTATTTTAAGGTAATTTCAATAACTTTTAATATTTAATTTATTTATTAAATCTTTTTTAATATGTTATTTACGGATTTGAATGTTTTTAAAGTTAGAAAGTGAAAAGTGAAGAGGTTTAAGGTTTTAATGTGAGTTAAAGATGAAGGATGAATGGAAGGTGAATGTATAAAATCATGTAACCTTCATGTGATTATAACATATATATATATATATATTGAATGGCTTATTTTCTCCTATAAATAGAACAATCCTTGTAATTCTTAAAAAACAACAACATTCATAATTATTTTATATTTTTATTCACTTTTATTTYATAGATTTTTGGACAAARAAGAGTGTTCTTTTGGTGGAGCTTTGAGCTCAACTATTTGTGCAGAGTTTGTTTGAGCAATACGATGAATAGTTGGGCTGTTGTATCCTGTAGGAGACAAGTCATTGATAAAAAACTGTTACACCGGGTTCTACACTTTGCCAACCGTAGAGAACTTGAATCTCCTTAAAGAGAGCGAGATATCCGTGCCTCAATCCGTCTGATTTCGTTATTTTCTTATTTATTTTATAATTTTATTTTTTATTTAATTAAAAAAATAATATTAAATAAATATAATTACGTAATAGCTTTGTACCTGGTTAGTAAATATTGCACTGCATTTACACTTGACACGTGCTTTGATAACGTGATTGTCATTGCTTTTAGTAGCCATTCAAAAACCATGTCTTTATATATATATATATATATATATGAAAATATAAAACTATCAAATTATAAACAATATTATTATAATTTTCCTTATAAAACGATAGAGGGAAGGAAAATTGTGGTGAAATTGGGAGAGAAACAATATTTTATTAAAAAAGATAAAAAATACAAAAAATAAATTATAAGGAAATTATAACACTATCCATTAGGAATGACAATTAGGATTATTGAAATTTGGGCATTCAAAATTCATATAATTCACTTAATTTGGTATGAAAATAAGGAAAAATTGAGACGAGAGGTTGAAATACAAGTATGTAACAAAATGAAGTTAATAGATGTAAAAGTAATATTTCAATTTAATAATCTTGTCATTGCAAGTCTTTAAATTAAAATGTACAAATAGTTAATAATCTTTGAAAGAATAAACAAAAAGAAAAATCCAAAGTGAATATATGGATGAGATGTCAACATGCGATTGGGTGACCAACCGAACCCGATGACGCAAAGAGCCGAAAAGAAGTGGATTCGCTAAAGCCCAGTAAACTTAAAACAGCGGAGCCGGTGTCCATGACTAGGCATCGTTAGTCTTTAGACGTTTGTGCGCAAGGGTTTCTGACTCTCACACACAGGCACAGGCACAGGCACGGCGCTAAATGAAAAGCGAATAAAAATATATAAAGCTAAGTTATGATAGGTTCCTTAACCTTGCTACTCGCGCCGGTTTCATCTTCTCCATTTTTCTCCTTCAATCGCCTCTCTTCCTTCCACTCCTCTCCTTCATTCTCTGCCTCTGGTGAGTCCTTTAATCCCTTCCTACTTCCTCCGTCTCTCTCTCCCCATCCTGTTTCAGTGTAAGGCAGTGGAGTAGCAGATTTTCTGCTCAGTCTTTTATTGCCTTCTTTGTTCTCACATTATCTGAAATTCATTTCGTTTTGTGTTCCACTATTAGTAATATTTTATACTGGCTTGTAATTAAGTCAGGTAATAGGATTTGGTTGTGCATGCATTGATTAGAGCTGGAGCTAACTCCAGTAGCTTAGGCAGGCCGTTTGCTCTACTTTATTTTTTTAATTATTTTTTTTCTGTTTAATTCGAGTTTTAGTTAATTTATAACTTGTCAAACTATGTTAGATAGTTTGACCAATAATATTTGTTCATATTAATTTAATGTGTTCATTGTGAAACTAGACAGACCTTTTGAGGGCAACTTCTCGAAGGCTTGCATTGGCAACAAAGACACATACAGTAACAAGCATGGCGCAGGTAATCCGTTTGTCCTCAAATATTCATGTGTCGTGCGACCTTAATTGTTCGAAATCTCAATTAAATTGTTGTGATACAGGAAGAAGACAATCTGGGCAATGTAAAGCGACAGTTAGCAAAACTTTTTGATGCATCGCTTAAATTAACAGTGCCTAATGAACCAGATGTAGAGCCATTGGTTGCTGCCTGCACTGCAAAATTTGGTGATTATCAATGGTATGGTGTAATAATGTGCTTCTAAAATATCTGTGAATTATAGTTAATGAGTTAGTGAGGTTTGTTTAGAAGTGGCATATCTCTTATATTCAGTGTTAAAACCAGAGCTATATTTCGGTTAAGCGTTCATGTTTTATATGCTTTCTCTATGAATGTTAATTAGGAATCTTGTTCTTACGCAGTAATAATGCCATGGGGCTTTGGTCTAAAATTAAGGGAAAGGGCACTGAATTTAGGGGCCCGCCATCAGTTGGTCAGGTAGTCACATTGATATTCTTTTTGTTTCTGCATTCTACTTTGATCCTGGAAGATCTTTCTTTTGTGCCCATTTTGATACATCAAGAGATTATTGTTGTTTTTTTTTCTTGGTTTGTGTAGGCCATCATGAAAAATCTTCCTCCATCTGAAATGGTAGAATCATGCTCTGTAGCAGGACCTGGATTTGTGAATGTTGTACTATCAAAGAATTGGATAGCCAAGGTGTTTGCATATTCTAATGTCTTATGTCTCATCTGTTGGTTTGTTTTCTCTTATTTTGTCTCAACAAATGAAATATGTTACAGTTTATTGTACTTATGTCATTTTGAAGGTCGGTTGTTTGTTTATTGCTTCTGCAGAACATTCACAAGATGCTCATTGATGGTATTGAAACATGGGCACCAAAGCTCCGGATCAAAAGAGCTGTGGTTGATTTTTCCTCACCTAACATAGCAAAAGAAATGCATGTTGGCCACTTGAGATCTACTATTATCGGTGACTCACTAGCCCGAATGCTTGAGTTTTCTAATGTTGAAGTTCTTCGGCGAAATCATGTTGGTGATTGGGGTACACAGGTAGATTTGGTTTCTGAGAATTTGTACTCTCTGTGTGGATGCTTGTGTCTGCTAAGGGCTTAAATGATCATCAACCTAATTTTAGATTGTTTGTAGTCTAATTCTTTATGTATAGACTTTTAACATCACAGCCAAGTTATCTCCTATTTGAAAATGGCAAATTGAAGTTTCTCTTTTGATTTTATTTGCTATATAACATATAATATTTAAATTCATATATATATATATATATATATATATATATTATGATGGTGGATTATCCTATTAGGATGTACACAACATTTGTTTATCTATGCTATTTTTGGTTTATGCCACTTTGTTGGACTTCCTGTATATGTTATTTAAGGTAAGCAAAAGATGAGATCCCAGTTGGGTGACACCATATCCCTTATGGTGACAATTTGATGACTCATGTTTTTATTCTAGTATAAAGTTTATGTTCTTTATAATTATGACGTACATGCTCGTAATGAATTTTTATTCTCTTGATTGTATATCTGAATTTTATTGATAATCCAATGTTCATTTTGCTACATCAGTCTCATCCAGCTTAAAGATTTCAAATTATTTTGCAGTTTGGTATGTTGATTGAGTTCCTCTTTGAGAAGTTTCCAAATTTTGAAGATGTTAATGAAGCAGCCATTGGTGATCTTCAGGTGATAGAAAAATATTATCATTCTTTGGATTCTAAAATTTTACATGTCTAGTGAATTTCCTTTATATCCTTGCTTAATTTATAGCATCTGACAAAAAAGAGCATTTTGCATTACAATCTTGGACCAAAGAAGTACAAATATTTTTCTTTTTCGCTATTTAGTTTTTCTTATAATTGGCGCAACTTCATGCTAAGAAGAGAAGTTGTGCTGTTTGTGCATTACAGCGATGGTAACAGTACTAGTTTTGAGTTCAATAATATATTTCATTTGGCAATTAGGACAATATAAAAGTTATTTTTTGCTAAGCAATCATCTAGAAGTAACAAGTATGATTAAACTGTTGCAAAGCTTTTACGGTATATGGTTGTTGTCCTCTTCTTAGTTATTAAACTATAATGCATGGGGAAATGAAATCAATCCTTGAAATAATTAATTTTTCTGATATTGAAGAATCAAAATGACACATAATTTGATGGAAAAAATTAATTTTGATATGGTTGCTCTTTCTACTCTTTAACTTTTATGGTATCTTGTTAGACATTCTATAAGGAATCAAAACTGCGATTCGACTCTGATCCTGTTTTTAAGGAGAGGGCACAGCGGGCAGTGGTTCGGCTCCAGGTAAATTATTTACCTTGTGATTTGAGATTTATGTCAGATTGATCTCTACGCTTGTATAAAATCCTAGGAGGGACTGAGATTTTTAACTTTTTTCCATTCTGAATCATGTCTAAATATCCCTTGTAATCTTGTAATGCCAAAATCATTACAGGGTGGGGAACCCAAGTATCACCAGGCTTGGGCGCAGATCTGTGAGATCAGTAGGAAAGAGTTTGATAAGGTCTATCAACGCCTTAGAGTTGAACTAGAGGAGAAGGTAAACATAGATCTCTTTTGGTTTTCTGTTATATATTAATTACTGAAAAATTAGGAGCAGATCAATTATGGATTAAATAATTTTTTGTTGTTGACAGGGCGAAAGCTTTTATAATCCGCATATTCCTGGGGTTATTGAGGCATTGAGTAAGCAAGGATTAGTTGAAGAAAGTCAGGGTGCTCGTGTGATCTTTCTCGAAGGGTTTAACATACCTCTCATTGTTATAAAGAGTGATGGTGGTTACAACTATGCTTCAACTGATCTAACTGCTCTCTGGTTAGACTCTCTCTCTCACTCCCTCGTCCTCATGAATGGTTGTTAATCTTGTGATCTTTTTTTTTTTTCGGGTACATTTCTTCTATTTTTGTTCTAGCTACCATCCAGACAGAAAGGAAGTTATGAGTAGCACTGGTGTCAACCATTGCCTCACAACCTGTTCATTAACTTTTATATAAGTGAATTTTAGCCCAATATCTGATTGACTCTCTTGTCTAATGGAATTCAAGAGTTGAAGTGGATTGACGATTACTTTTTGTATTCCCCTGTTACTTTGAAACAATCCTTCTATTATAGAAAGCCTATAATGGCCTCCTTAAACTTCACAAATATATGCAGCCAAGTACTAGCACAACTAATAGCACTTTGCAGACTACTTGCCATCTATGATACGTCAGAAATAGTGGTTGATCTTGTTTCTGTTTGCTGGAAATCTGATTTGGACCTTAGAAAGACTAGACATTGTTGAATCCGATCTTTTTCATTTTATCTTTTTCTTATATTTTGGTCTTGGAGTGTAGTGAAGCCTTGGACTTGGAAATTTTTGATAAATTTTTGTGTCAATCATATGATGAATGGGTCACTGATGGAGTTGCCTGACTCTGGTGCACATTTTGATATTGTCATATCTGGCAGGCTAGGATGGCTGGAGCTTGGAGTATGTACTGACATTGTTTGAGTCACTGATATTTGTTCTCTTCAGTTGCCATGTTAAAGACTTTGTTGTTACGGGTGTTATATGAATAACTTCATGTACTGATCACTCTGTTGCCTTTGGAGTATCAAATTACATGTGCATTCTGGATCACATCTAAATTTTATTTGAGAGTTACTTATTAACTTGTTCATTTGTAAACATGCTATCATCAGTTAGTCAGAACAGTTGTTGAGTTAATTAACATTCACTTGATCATCTCTTTCTGACTGTTGTAAAAGTTGGAAACCGTTAACTTATTGTTATTGACCACACTGCTTGAAATGCACAGGTATCGCCTTAATGAAGAGAGAGCTGAGTGGATTATTTATGTTACTGATGTTGGTCAGCAGCAACACTTCGATATGGTGTTCAGTGTATGCATCTAAAGCCATGACCTCTTTCTGTTTTGTGGTTTTTGTGCATGTTATTTTTTGAATCTTGTAGCTTTATGCTGGTTTTTTTTTTTTTTTTTTTTTTTTTTTTTTTTTTTTGGGGTTGGTGGGTGGTGTGGTGTCGGATGTGATTGAATTCTGAAGTTGATATGTATGTAGAACTTTGTACTTTTAAATGAATGCAGTTAAGAGGTTAGTTGAGATTGGTTACAATAATTGCATTTCTTTTGTCTATGTTGTGGGAATGGTTTGAATGTTATTTTGTAATTGAAATCAGAAGATGCCATACTCTTGATTTATATTTCAGGCAGCCAAACGTGCTGGTTGGCTTCCAGCTGATGATAGCACATACCCCAAAACTAGCCATGTTGGTTTTGGGCTTGTTCTTGGAGACGATGGCAAGCGGTTTCGGACTCGGAGCAGTGAAGTGGTTCGGTTGGTTGATTTACTTGACGAAGCCAAAAGTCGCAGTAAAACAGCACTTATTGAGCGTGGTATAATACCAAATGATCTCTACTTTGTCTTTTTAATGTTTTGAGATTTTGTCTATCTGTATGTATCACCTGACTTTGTGTGTGCTTATTTAGTTCTCTTTTCTGTCAGATACCTTTTAAATTTCTTTTAAGTGTGAAAATATCTCTTTTTATCCTTATCAGGTAAGGCTGAAGAGTGGACTGAGGAAGAGCTTGAGCAAACTGCCGAGGCAGTGGGTTATGGCGCTGTTAAGTAAGCTATCTTATGAACTTTTACTTGATAACAGTTTGATTTCACTTGCATCATTGATTGTAGCTATTGACACAGGTCGCATGCACACAAGAAAAGAAAAAAGAACAAAAAATTTGCATGGAAATTAGCACCAGTAATTCCTATGCTGATAAAAAGATTGTTGCAACTCCAAAAAAGAAGAACCCAAAATTTTGAAGATAGCCCCATGCAGCTTTGGAGTTGTTTTAAACTTATCTACAATATATAAATATATAATAGCTTAGTAGTCTCATGTCATTAATGCAGTTTTTGTAGTCAACTCCTCTATGTCAATTATCTAAACTAATTGTTATATGTCACATGCCTTAAACAAAGGAGATTTTTATCCTGCCACTTGTTGCGTGAGGTTACCTTAAGCTTATGTATCTCCTTTTAAAAAAATTAATCTGCATCTTTTTTTTCAAGATTAGATATGATTTATTAAAAGGTTATTGCACTCTTTTATTATGAATGCTTCTGGAGAATTTTTTTTTTTTAATTGCTATGAGATTAATGGAAAGTGTATAATTTGTTATTTATTCCACTACTATAGCAATTGATGAATTTATCATTTTTCAAGATTGATATTGTAAATAGTCTATCAATTGTTAGAGGAGGTATAATAGAGTCTGATTGTGCAACAGTGTGCCAGGAACAATAAATGCTAAAGTAATCTATGAATTGTGGTCTCAAAGACCACTTTGCTGATATTTTCATTTATTGGTTCCCTTTTTGGTATTTTCATAAATGTTTCAATTTGGGTTGGCAGGTATGCAGACCTGAAGAACAACAGATTGACCAATTACACATTTAATTTTGATCAGATGCTTAATGATAAGGTGCATCTACTATTTGCTGACTTTTAGTCATTGGTTCTAAACATCTTTTTAGTTAACTTCTTTCTGTATATTCTGTTCTATTTTTATTTGCTTTTATTTTATATGTCATCATTACAGCTGTGTATTAATCTAATTCTAATTAGAGTCGAAAGGTTTTGTCATTTATCCATTAATTTCTTTCTCATTGGTGTCAATTATAGATAGTCACTGCCCCCATTAGTATATACTTTTTACAGTAAAAGATTTTTATGAACAGGGAAATACTGCTGTGTATTTGTTGTATGCTCATGCACGGATATGTTCCATCATCAGAAAATCTGGCAAAGACATGGAAGAGTTGAAGAAAGTAAGTTGTCTGTTTGAAGCAAAGTCGATGCTAAAATCTTTTGGCAGTTGCGGTTCTCTATAAATTCCATTTTTTATTTTTATAAGTTTTTTGTCCTTCATTTTTGTCAGTTGGACTCCATTTAGACTTGATTTGTGTGTTAATCATAGTATGATAGAGTGGAGAGACTATTTGGACTTATTATCTACATGCATCTGTAGAATTTTAATCTACAAACTAATTTTTTCTACTTTAGACAAGCTACAAGTTTCCACCTACTTATTATTACACCCCTAAACCTAAATAAGCTTGACGTATGTCTTACCACTTCAAAACCTGTGAATCTCAAAAATCTCAAATATTTTGAAGTGTTGAATCTTTTCTCACCAAAAGATGGAGGTAGCTGTATTTGGAATTACCACTTCCATACTTGGTATAAAGCCCATAATTTACAGGAGTATTTTATAGTTGGGTCACAAATCACCAAGCCTGAGGCAGTTTACATATTCTTCTTGTTGTCGTTGTAATTCTAAGAGATTGAACATCCCATCCTAAAAGAGTTCCAAGCTTTCTTATGTTCTGTTCTTATGTATATATATTTTATTTTGACAGACTGGGGCATTAGTGTTAGATCATGCGGATGAGCGTGTGTTAGGTCTTCATTTGCTGCAATTTTCTGAGGTAAGACATTCTCTCTCTTGCATTTTGAACTTGGTTGGAATGTTTGTGAATTAGCTTACAACCAGATTTTATACGTATGTCTTTTTCCTCTCTCAGGTTGTTGAGGAGGCCTGTTCTAATCTGCTGCCAAATGTGTTGTGTGAATACCTGTACAATTTATCTGAATACTTCACGAAATTTTATTCCAATTGTCAGGTATGGTCCAGATAGATCAAACATATCGTTTATGTGTGAAAAAAAAAATGAAAAGAGTCCAATTATGGTGATAATTCTGAGTATTGATTTCATCTCTACTCAAATATGAGGTGCTGAAGTTGCTTACTCGCTCATACTTAGTGTTGAATAGGAAAAAAACAGCTAAGGATGAGTTAGTCATCTACCTTATGAATTCTATTAGCTGAATAAAGTGGTTCATATTATTGTGTTATGATAAGTCACTAAGTCATTAGCATCTTCTCTCTTCTATTAAGATATACAGAAGAAATTTACCTGAAAATTTTGGACTATGATCATTTTAACCTCCTGATATGTAACTTCATTTCATTTAAAAATGGGGCAGGTTGTTGGATCAGCTGAGGAAACCAGCAGACTTTTACTATGCGAAGCAACAGCAACAGTTATGAGGAAATGCTTTTATCTCCTTGGAATTGTACCTGTTTACAAGATATGAAAATCTATGAGTGCTTTTTTTGTTTCAAGAATTTAGAGATTGTATACGGATAACACCCTACTGGCAATTTTTGGTGGAAAATTTGGCCAGGCAATTAAAAGAAAAGTCTAATTTTAAATTTGTATTATTTAATAGCGGAGCTGCTTTCAAAGATTATTGTCAACTTCAATACTACGATTGCGTTTAGTCGTAACAGCAGGCATGCACCCACATTTACGTGGAGCCATGGCCTAATTTGCCTCGTATTTTTACTGCCACTAGTTGGTCATTTAGTTGTCAATTGCCTCTACATCAGCTTGTCAATATTGACACAGGAAGAATTGTAAATTGAGATGCTTCAGAGGCTCCTATAATTATTTTCTAAAATAGAAATTGAATTCTTGTTCTAGTTACTCGAAAATTCATTTGCTGGATTGGAGGATCGTGAATTCGTGGATTTATTTCTATATAATCACAAAAGCTGGTGATCGTGTAATGTCTTGGTGCAATTATTACTTAGCGTGAGTTTTGGGAGAAAATTCAGGAGTCAATAGTATAAAGTTTCCTTGTTATCGTGTAAATTGTTTTAGGAAAGTAAATGTGCAAAATGATAACGGCGAAAGTAGGATTATCCGTTTACAAAAGTTAAAATATTCATTGAACATAAAATAAAGCAAAGCTGGCGGAAGATTCTTCTATTATTCTAATCTATTGAAAAACAACTCAAGCTGCGTGCCAGCACAAGAAATACCTGTAACTGCCTTTTTCAAGTAACCTGACCGGCATTCTCGACTTTCGTTGTTGCTTCATTAGGTCTTTTGTTGTTCACTGATCAACCGGCCAACGACAAGAGATATGCAGCTTTTTCGTCCCAACTTATGAACGTTTAAATTGAAGCTTTCCAAATTTTGTATAAACATTATGGGTTGTAGAAGTAGGCAACGAATACCTTGTTCTATAATTTTAATGCTTCATCGAAGTACAGAGGCGAATGCGAATGTCTCATTCCAAAAAAAAAAATTGAAAACTAAGAAGACACTAGTCAGTTGTTCCCGAACAATCTAACCAACAATGTATACATTGCTATGATATGAGAAGGCTACCCAGTTCCTTACCAAAAGATTACAAGTTTGAAGGGTGGATTTCATCTGTCTTTGCAGAATTGACTCGTTACAAAGACCATCTTGTAGTATTGAGTTGTTGTAGAAATGATAATCGCTGTGTTCTACATCTGTGTATTCACTTCTATCACTCTAAGAGCAACTACCTAAAATTTTTTGCTTTCAGCACTAAACTTATTCAATTAATTAGGATAATGGCTCCATTTTTTTCTGTAATGGAAGGGATCTAGATGTAAGCTTTGAGTAAAATGTTTATCTTCCCTAATAATAGATTCTCCTGATTGGTGCAGAATGAATGTATAAGAGTTGCAGTAATTGAAATGATAAATCCTCAAAATGTAAGATAGATTTACATCAGTTTGAGTTGAACTTGTTAAAAAAAAAAAAAATTAGCTGGCTTGCAATAATATCAAACTTGCAAGTACCAAATAGTTTTGCCATCAAAAGTTCTTCTGCAAAGGGAACATTGAAGGCCTGCAACCACTCACTAGAGTACTTCTTTTACCTATTGAAGATAATAATGATGACCCTCGTGCAATTGAAGACCTCTTCGAAATGGTTGCCTTGGGACTGTACGACTTGTGACCATCTAAACCCGCTCCGAAGCTCTTGCATGACTTCATTTTCAATCTATGAGGGGTCCCTTTCTTTGCAAGATCTTCTAGGCTCTTCACGCTTGCTAAAGATGTAAAAGATTGAGACTTCCCTTGATAAAACTTTGAAAGACCTCTCCTACACAACAAAAAATTAACGACATTATTCAATAACTCAACCAACCTAGAAGAAGCTTTAGAATAAACTTTAATTATTCATCAAAAACATGAACAAACGATATCCCTGGTGAGTACTTACTTGATAGGAAGTTGAGCAGTGAGCTCTGATAATTCATACAAAGGTCCATTTGAAGATGAGGAAGAAGATGTACATGATGGTGAAGAAGATGCATCCTCCATCAAGTCCGATGAAGAAATTGAGTTTGTTGAATCTTCCGAGGATTCAATACATGTTGAGTCAGATATTTTATTACAATGACCACCTTCCATCGTCACCCACCTATCTTGTTGAGCACTAGTACCACTACTACCATCAATGTTCTTCTGATTCATATGTTGAGATATCTGCTTTCTACCTTCCGTGATCACCAACGCGACGCGAATTCCGATGTTGAATTATTTGTTTGATTCTTGGAGATCCTAGTTTTGAAGACTTTTTTGTTCAATGGTCTTTTCGGAGGGAGCACGTATATCACACGTATAATAGCTTATATTTGGTGGCCAACAAGCATTGGATAATGTTCACCATTTTATTAGATTATTTATTTCTATTTCTTCCTTTATTCTGAGATTTGTCATTATCAATTGCATGGCCTAAACTTATGACCTTTCCCATACTACTAGGAAAGAAGATAAGGCATAAATTTGAAGACATCCAAATCTGAGTCACCATCTTTTTGTTTGGCTGAAAATGAGGTCACCATCGCTGGCACCTTTGCCTCATAAAGCCATGACAAATTTTACATATTTCCATGTTTCAAGGCGTACAACATTGTTAAAGTTGCACCAAGAAGAGAATATCTAGATTAAGCAGATCCGTCCGATGAATTTAAAGACGAAATTTTGGTGTACATGGTCATTACTCATTAATAATGCATATACTTCCACCGATTCTCGTTTTGCTTGCCTTTAACATGATCTATATAGTCCAAGATGTTCATCTGTCCCCATTTATAGTGATCATATTTGTCCAGAGTTTAGCCTGCCTTTATTTTGAATTAGTCCATAATTTTAGACCTTGTTTCATTTCATTGTTGCCTTCTGGATGAATTTGATAATTATATGACAAATTTATTACTTTAATAATAGAATAAAGTAATTTGGGTGTTGATGAGAAATGGGGAATAAGGATAAGGAAGTTGACTTTGATAGGTGTGATTGGCCATGATATAAAGGAAAGGATGATGGATGTGGCATGTGATGGGCACTCAAACTGCCACCACATGCTATTGCAGATAGGCCTTACCCGTGTTGCCTCTAACGATCTTATCCATAGCTCAATCATCTGCCTTTTCCACTATTAGCGC
>JANLJB010030626.1:0-28432 GCA_026212285.1 Bursera cuneata | reverse complement strand
ATTAAGTTGATTAAAATTATTAAAAAAATTAATCAAATAATATAGAGTATTTAATTTTAATAAATGTTTAGATCTTTCCTTAAATTGTAAAATATATATATATTAAGATTGAAAACATTATATTAAATATTATAAATATTTTAATTGATTTTTAGTGTTTATTTATTTATTTTAATTGAAATGTAATTATTTAAAGAAAGTTTTTAAGTTACTGTATAGTTGCACTTCTCCTATCCAACATTAAGCCGCAGTGAAGCAGTGGATAACTTTTCGCAAAATAGTTCAGCCTCATTCGGAGATTTGTGCAACCTAATACAATCCAAAACCAAACCAAACATGGGACAAATGCAAAGTTATACATTCCCAGCTTTAATACTATCCTGTGCGGTGAGCCAAGTATACCCTTAAGGTTAAATTTATAGGACACAGGCTTGAATGAATTTAGGAAGTTGAGAGACTTGGTATTAGTAAACATTTTTCGTTGTATTTTACAGTTGCCAAGAGTGGAATTTTGGACTTGACAAGGTCTAAGAGACGAAAGTTGTTAACCTTGTTTAGAAGCAATATAGAAAATTATGCCTGAGGCTGAGGTGGTCTAACAATAGAGTTTGAATCCGTGAATGTTGACTTACGGTTAGATTTACATTAAAGAAAAAAAAAATGGTCATATCAATCAATTGTATCCAAGCCTATTCAACTAAAACCCCTTCACAATTTGTTTGACCGATTATTAAGTGCAAAATTCGCCAACCGATGAAATGCCCAAATCTAGTGGAGATGCCATGGAACAAATGGTTTCGAACTGGAAATAGAATTTTTGAAGAAATCAAACGTTGGAACAGTGAGTTAATAGTACCTTTTCATAAATTACTGGGAAGAAAATGTAGATTTACATTTACATAGCTGATACACTGAGCAAAGTATAAACCATACTCCTGCAATAAGTGCGGATCGCTAGTTTTCATGATTGATTGTTACGTTACAGGATCCAAGAAACCGAGCTGGACAACCCCTTCTCTAGTAAGTAGTTAAGCTTACAGAGTCAGGTCATTCCTGTCTGCATTTTACCTTCATACCACAAGCACAAGGAGAGAGCTGGCTGAGACTAAAGAAGAGGTGGGGTCAGTTATGGTATATGAGGATATGGAGTTTTTCATAGGTCGTTTCCAAGAATTCAAGGGATATACACTGATGTATGTGTGATCTGCAATCTTCTGAATAGGCAACATTAACTAGGTTGCAAGCAATATCCGGATGAAGATTCCACATCCAACCCAACATCTCCACAGGCATTATAAACTGTTGTAAGGATGTACTCATCTACCTTAATACCTTCTGCTTGCATCCGATACATGAGCTTCAAAGCCTCCTGGCAAAGGCCATTTCTTGCATAACCGACAATCATAGTCTTCCAAGTGAATAAATTCCGCTCTGGCATGTTGTCAAAAATTTTTGATGCCTCCGATACATACCCGCATTTGGCATACATATTAATCAAAGCACTACCCACAAACACATTAGATAACGCAGTAGTTTTCTTCACAGAAGAGTGGATCGATTTCCCATGCAAAACATCTTCCAGCATAGCACATGCTTTCAGAGCTGATGAATAAGTGAAAGGGTTTGGTTTCACACCCTCCTCTAACATATCTTTCAAGAACTCGAGAGCCTCAGACTCATGACCAAGACGTGCACAACCAGAAATCATGGCAGTCCATGAGACCACATCTCTAAAAGGCATCTGTTGAAGGACCCTGTACGCAGTAGGGGACTCCCCACTTTTACTGTAAAACCACACAAGAGTGCTTCCTACGTATCCATTGGTTTGGATACAATTCCTAATTATTTGTGCATGAACTTCCTTCCCTATCTGAAGAGCCCCAATTGAGCCACAAGCCTTAAGGATGCTCACAATGGTTAAGTTATTAGCAATTACATTACGTCTCTTCATTACTCGAAAAAGGCTTATAGCCTCCTCACCAATCCCCTCCCGAGCATATCCAGCTATAATTGAAGTCCACGAAACCGTATTTCTATTCCCCATTTCATCAAACACCTTTCTAGAGTCCAAAATCTCCCCACACTTTGCATACATGTCTACTAATGAAGTTCCTATATATACATCGTCTTTGTATATCTTCTTAACTATAGCCCCGTGTAACTGTCTCCCAAACTTTAACGCCCGTTCCTCTGCGCAAGCCTTCAAAACACTACAGACGGTAAACTCATTAGGCAAAAATCCATCACTTAACATTTGCGAGAACATCCAAAAAGCCTCATCCCCTCTCGCTTGTTGCGAGCAAGCAGTGATCATTGTAGTCCAAGAAATCACATCTCTCTCCGGCATCCCATTAAATGCACGGAAAGCACTAGCCACGTCACCAAGTTGCGCATAAAAGTAAAGAACCGCGCTATCGACAATCAAGTTTCTTAAATTACTCTTTATAAGACACGCTTGAATTTGTCTTCCAAGCTCAAAATCTAACCTCCTGCTGCACAAATTCATTACACACACAGACATCTTCCCATTCGCTCTAATCCCCTTTCTGATTGACTCACTAAACAGCCTCAAAGCTTCATCCTCAAAATCAAATCTCAGATACCCATTAACCATCGCGGCCCAGCTAACAACATTTCTCTCCGGCATTTTATCAAACACCTTTCGAGCTTCAATTAGCTTCCCATACTTTACGTACACACTAATCAAATTATTATCAACATACGTTACAGAGTTCCTCAAACACTTTAAAACAATCGCATGTATTTTTTTAACTTGCTTTACACTATTACATGACTGAAGCCAAATGGCAAGCACGCCAGAGTCGAGGCATTGACTCACGGAGGGTGTATTTGAAAAATTAGCATCTTGGTTATCTTGTAAAGCGAAGTTATCGCTTGAGTCATGAAAATGAGAGGAAGAAGATGCGGTTTTGCAAGAAAGGCAACGAAAATTTGAAGGGTTTCTATGGCAACTGCTCTTTCTTGTCTTTGAGTTGTGTTCGTGTTTTGGAAATTGCAAAGGTTGTACGGTGAGAAGAGAAGGTTGCTGAAAGAAACTGATTTGAGTTGACAACAAAGTTAACGAAAGCATCGCCTGTTTCCTTCAAAATTCCCGCGAAAGAAGGAACCAGATTTGATAATGAGAAGCTTTATTAAACTCTCGGCTTCACGATACTACGAGTGAGCTTTGTTTAGGTGTTGCACGTGGAGTGGAGTTTAGAACTGTTAATAAAAAGACTAAATTGTCCTGCCAAGTGCCTTTTTCCTTCTTTTCCTTCAGTTCAGTAGGAGGTTACGACGTCGTTCAGAGCTGAGAAAAGAAAACCTTTATTTTCCCTTCCACAAATATCGGTGCTCTGTGATGGGAGTCTCGCATCTCAGAGTCTCTAGAGAGTAGTCTGATGGAGTTGGCTTGTGTGACTTTAAAAAGTTCTTACCTTTTCCCTCTTAGAAATTCTCGAGCTCAGGCTCCTCCGCTCTTTTCATTCAGAAGTTCAGCTCCAACTGTTTGCTTCTCTCATCAAATAAAATGTACTATCTTTCTTTGAAGCTTCTTACTTTAGCCTCTGTTTCGTTTGCTTTGATTTTTTTTTTTTTTTTTCAGTCCATAGTTTTACCCGATTATTTTTTTTTAATATTAACCATAAATATTAATCAGTTTTTTAGTTTTATCAGTCAACCACGAAGTAAATTTAATTGGGTTTTCAGTTTACATTTATTTTAGCTTTTGCCCTTTTCACAACTCACAAGCCTTTCTCAGCTAGAAGAGATTTAGGTTCAAAGTCTGCTTTGATGTCCATATAATCTCTTCAGTTTATGTCACAACTTCGTTGATATTTTTCTGTTCATGCCATTTCACTGCCTATATGCTGAATTAATAATGATAACGAAGTGAAATGCTGTTGTGATTTTTAAGGTCGTCCCTTTATCGTTAATCCGCTCAGGCTGCGACTGTCCAGGCTTGCTGCTGTTGTTGGTGATAGGACTACCGCAAATCATGATTCTAGTCAGGTGTCTGAAACCACTCCTATTCGTGAGGAGTCCACGGGAGTTGGTGAAGAGAGGGATGAGAAAGATGGTACTAAGTGCTTGGACGACGGTAAAATGATCAGAGTATGTGACAAGCTCATTGAGGTTTTCATGGTTGACAAGCCCACTCCAACTGACTGGAGAAGGTTGATTGCTTTTAGCAAGGAGTGGAGCAATCTACGGTCTCATTTCTTCAAGCGTTGTCAAGACCGAGCGGATAGTGAGGAGGATCCTGGAATGAAACATAAGCTTCTCCGGTTAAGAAGGAAGCTTAAAGAGGTGGGTTACATGGTTTATATATTGAACTTCTAAGTGCAGTTTGTTGTTTCAAAATTTCTCTATTTTTTTTTTTTTTTTTTAATTTCAGTCTCGGAAGGGAGGGATCTCCTTGCTGTACAGGTGATGTTTTCAGGGTAATGAGTTGATGATTCAAGTCTGGACTGGCCTATTGTCCTTGGATTGCAACAATGCATTTTCTTAACTTACATTTATCGTTTTCTATCAATGATATTTGGTTGTGATCTTTTAAGAAATAAACCACATGACGTGTTACTGGTTTTGTTTTAAGTTTGTCTTGCTGTTGGTTCCATGACTTGATGAGAGTTTATATCCTACAGATTGATGAGGATGTGCAAAGACACAATGAACTTCTTGAACTGGTCAAGGAAGCCCCATCAGAAATAAGTCAAATTGTTGCCAGGCGTCGTAGAGATTTCACAAAAGAATTTTTTATCCATCTGCAGACTGTAGCTGAATCATATTATGATAATCCAACTGAGCAGAATGGTGAGCCTAGTTGATTTCTTTGTGATGTTATATCAATTACATTTTATCGGTTAGTATGCATTTGAAATGCATGCTATCCAAACTTTGCTTATGGTACGGGACAACACGGGGGATTATTAAGGGTGAAGTCATTGAGATCCATCCCCGACCTGACTTGTGAACATGTCTACTCTTAGTCCATAGAAGAAAAAGCAAATTGACAAACAGATTATATTCCGAGTATTCTTTATTTGTTGTTATCATTATAGTCATCTAAATGCATACTAGGCTGGTCTGATCATCAACTCTGGTGAGAATTTACCTATTTTACATGTTTATCGTGTAGGACATACTAAATGTTGGACTGCTATGGCTTATTTAAACAAATACTTATTCATATTTGATTTACCGTGTGTTTAATGTACATATACTTCGTTTATGCATATCACAGAGACAAAGCCTTCATAGGGCAGTTCTTACCAGTAACTCATCCAAAAAGAAAAACCAGTCTGCCTGAAATTTTCAACTTCTTTTCTTTCATGTTGTGAATAAAGGATGAAATATTGATTTTTTTTTTTTTCCTGTCTGACCAGTTTTAGCAAAGCTTGGGAATACATGCTTGGCTGCTGTACAAGCTTATGATACTGCAACTGAGAGCATTGAAGCACTCAATGCTGCAGAGTTGAAATTCCAAGATATTGTGAATTCTCCTTCTTTAGATGCTGCTTGCAGAAAGATAGACAGTCTGGCTGAGAAAAATCAACTTGATTCAGCATTGGTGCTGATGATCACTAAAGCTTGGTCAGCTGCTAAGGAATCGAATATGATGAAAGATGAGGTAACACAATTGCTGGTCTAAGAAAATCGCTTTCTTTTTGTTCAGTAATTTGATAACCAGGTTAATACATTTATGGCTCTATAATGTTGGGACCAGAAGTTTGCATTTATAATTCAGATTTTTTAAACAATTTGAGTAAAAGAAGCCAGATAATGCCCATAACCTGGAGATTAAATTTTCTCCATCACTTTGTTGGGAAAGAATGAAGCATGGGGAGGAAGAGGAGAGAGCTTTATGTAGTCATGCTAGGAAGAAGTGAAAGAAATTTTGTTGGTTTTGTCACATCATGAGCCAACTCCGGGGAAGTCATTAAATGGACCAATGTTTTTTTTTGTCTATGCCATATTCAATCTTTCAATAGAAATGATGAAGCCATCATCATATGATGGTACGAACTCAGGAAGTTCTTCATACAAAATGTGGACTGATTTCTTTTGCTACCTTTTGAATGTTATATCTAAATTTTGTAATAGTTTACTTTGTTGTGTTAAAATGCCACTTTCTTAGTTTTCCAGATCTGATTCTACCTATTACAGGTAAAAGACATACTGTATCATCTATATAAAACTGCAAGAGGGAACCTTCAGAGGCTTGTGCCAAAAGAGGTTAGGATTCTAAAGTATCTTCTAACAATTGAGGATCCTGAGGAGCGATTATGTGCACTGAAAGATGCATTTACCCCAGGAGAAGAAATTGAAGGGACAGATGTGGACAACCTGTACACGTAAGCTTCAGAAAATTTTTCCTCTGTATTAATCTGTATTGAAATAACAGACTCGTCGAGTGGATTGCAAAGTAAAATGGGTTGAAGTCAGGGTTTCAGGTCCTCCACATAATGGTTCCTTCCTAAGAACATCTTCTGGCTACGTTCTTTAGAGGGCATTGAAAAGGGCACAAAGAGAATGTTAATATGAGATTATTACCTTTTCCACTATTGCCGGATTACATATCATTCTTAACTTAATTTCGGCGGATTAAGTCTTACTTTTTTTTGTCTCCTCAATTGTAGGACCCCAGAGAACCTCCACACCTTGATAAGGACAGTGGTGGATGCTTACCAGTTCAGCAAGGAAGGCACGCTTATGAGAGAAGCTAGGGACCTGATGAATCCAAAAATCATTGAAAAGCTGGAGGAACTCAGGAAGCTAGTGGAACAACACTTTATGTGATAAGGACAACCAAATTATAGTTGTTAGAAGCTCATTCTTAATTTGACCAGAAATCAACAACCTTATTATGAGAACCTTGACATGAAGACCGATCATGAAGGTTTGTTTCTGTGAGTTTATACCCTCAGCTTTTCCTCAGTTCACGTTCTTGAACCAAAACAGATGGTCGTTTATTTGGAGCTTTAAACACCCTGGATTGTAAGAGTTCTATCTATTTAGGTTGATATTAGTGTAGTATTTTTAGTCTTGTATCCTGATGTATAGTAGTTATCTCCTTAATTTTTTGACCACATTTTACATGAATTATTTTGTTACAATTAATAGAATATCATTGGGAGACTACATGTTTAGAATGATGAAATTGATCATTGATTTGATCCTCTCTCTGTAAAAGGAAAGGCTTGACATCAACTTCAGCAGACGGCATAACTGATGAGAAAGGAGTTTGCATTACAAAGCGATTCCACGTTAATATTCACTTTGGTCCATTATTGAGACATGAAAAATAACTAGTTTTAGGATTTGTAAGATGGCCCCCGTGGTTTGATTTGGAAGACCAGATCTGAGGATTTAAAAATGAACGACAAAGAATTCAATTTTTTGAAACCTGGCCAGTCGTATAAAAGCATTACAAATAAACGACAAATCATTTAAAGAGGTAAGAAGGCATGAACGACAAGTTGGGTAGAGATATTGTAATAAGTCATGCACATGTCGTTTAGGGTGATTGTGGTTCTATTGCAAATTCAGGAAATCCCCGAGAGACAAATACAAATACATTTTCTATCAAATTTCGAATACTGTCCCATCAAATTCATGAAATTTCGGGGAGGCCCAATCAAATTGAGGAAATCCCGAGGACACCCATAAAATTACAATTTTCTGTCCTGTACGTGCCGTAATTACGTTGACAATAAATAAATAAATAATCGTGTCCCGTAATTTATTCGTTTAGCATATGAAAGGAGAGAGTTTCACGAAAACCATTTATAAATCCCATAATAATTGGACGTTCCGATGAGAGTGAATCAACGGTAACCGTCCACCGTCAATTTCAATTCCGGCGAACTCCTTACAGCTCCCGGTAATTTCTCACTTTTAAAAACTCAATTCCTTTAATTAAATTCTTTTAATTCAAATCTCACGTATAAGTTATCGATTGTTTTGTTGTTGAAGAAATTAGAGGATGAACAAGAGAACCAGTAATTGCGCCATTTGCGAGAACTCAAATCGCGCCTCTATTTGTGCAATTTGTGTTAATTATAGGTATTTCTGTTAATTCCTTCATGATTAAGCTTGTATTACATGTTTTTACTGATTTACGCTCGCTTGAATGGTGTAAAACGGTGCGTATGATTGTAATGTGTAGATTAAGTGAGTGCAATACTTCGTTGAAATCATTAAAGAGTCGTCGGGATGCATTGTATTCGAGATTGAGTGAAGTGCTTGAGGCCAAGGTTTGATGTGTGCTTTCCCTAAAGTTATCATTTTGTTTTGCAAAACAAAACGGTTATGATGTTACAGTTAGGTTCCTTTATTAGGGAAAGGCTGATGATCAATTGAATTGGAGAGTGCGTCAGAATGAGAAGCTTGCAAGTCTGAGAGAGAGGCTCCGTCGTAGTAAAGAGCAACTCACGCAAGGTTTGCAGCTTGGCTGCTCCTAATTTGTTACTGTTAAATGCAATTTAGGTTAAAAATTGTTCTACATTGATTTCATTACAGGGAAGTCAGAGATTGAAAGGAAATCTCATGAATTGAAAGTCAAATATGCAGTGCTTGAATCAGCTCGTGCAATGGTATTGATAATGTTCTTGGTTTCATTACAGATAATCAGGTTGTTAGCTTTGCAATTTTGTTTCTGTTATAAAGGAAGATGGTTTATGTCTGGTTTTGTCTTTGCAGTTGGAAAAGAATCGTGTGGAACAACTAGAGAAGTTCTATCCTAACCTTATTTGCACTCAGAGCTTGGGGCATGTGAGGCCTATTATCCTTATTTCTTTCCGATATTGATATTATTTTGTTCATTATCTTTTGATTACATGTTTGTTGGAGCATGTATTCATCTATGGTGTTCTTCTATTATAGGCATATATCTATGTTGTCATTGTCCTTTCTTCTTCTAGACTAAATAGGTTGTTTTATTTTTAAACCAGATATCTGTATTTTGATGCCTAATGTATTTCCTGACTTGCAGATGGCAATCCTCTCTGAACTACTTCATAAACAGTCTGTGGTTATAAAGCAGCTATGCAAATTGTTTCCTCAACGTCGGGTAACGGCTTAAGTGTGAAAGGGTTTTGACCCCTTTCAGTGACATATAAATCGAAAAATAAGATATCTTAGTACATCTAAATGGCATTTCAGGGTGATTGTCATGGTAAAAGTAAGATCCATTTGGTTCTCTTTGTTCAGGTGAATATGGGAGGAGAGAGAAGAGATGTGTCCAATGGTCAATATGATCTGATTTGTAATGCACGATTACCAAGAGGACTTGACCCACATTCTGTTCCATCAGAAGAGCTAGCTGCCTCTTTGGGGTAACCTTTCTCTTTCTTTAAGATTATGTGCATATATATATTCACAACTTTTCCACTCATCCTTTCATATCCATATGAATAAGAAAAATAAATCTTGGTATTGCTACACAATTGATAACTGGATTCTCTTGCTGAGATTCCATCACGTATACCTTCTTGGTACTGGATTTTGAACTTTGAAACTACAATTATCTCTCATGTTAAACATTATATTTATTTGTTTAATTAGCTTGGATGTTCTTAATTTTGACAACTAATCAGTAATCCCTGTGTCTGGAAAACAGATACGTGGTGCAACTTCTAAATCTTGTTGTTCAGAATTTGGCTGTTCCTGCCCTTCATAACTCAGGTTTTGCAGTAAGTACTTATGCTCCTTGTATGTAATGCACAAAAAACTTCTTCTAGACTTTGATTTAAACCTTTTTGAGTTTGTTGAATTTTCCAATAATTGGCTTCTCATGGACATAATGTTCATGGAATTAAAAGTGCAATTGATGACTACGCAGTTACATAATTGAAGAAAATATTTTGAGATACTATTGGTGAAGGCCATAGCTCACAACCTTCTCTAGAGCATGCTATAAGGTCTTCTTGAGAGCATCTTCTAAATCTTTGTGCAAAATTTTAGGTTATACGTTTCTTGGTAGTCCATGTCTTTGGCTATCTTTAACTTTTGAGTTTTAGGAGAAAAATGAAATCCATTGGTATTCTGCTGTTTGTACTTGTTACTGGAAACTATTTCCTAGAGAAAAATTTTTGTCTTTAGAAGTGATGTTTAGAATTTTCTAGCTTGGACAAAAATAATCAGACAGAAAATTTTCACTTTTTCTATGAATCTCTTTTGCCAAGATTCTTGCAACATTTATACTATAATTTTGTCCCAGGGTTCTTGCTCTCGAATATGGCAACGGGATTCTTATTGGGATGCACGCCCCTCTTCTCGAAGGTATATTGGCTGGGAGGTAATTTTACAAGGCTAACTTAGGTGTATCAGATTGTTGGAGTGATATAATGTATTCTGTGCAGCAATGAATATCCCCTGTTTATCCCACGCCAAAATTATTGTTCCACTAGCGGAGAAAATTCTTGGAGTGATAAAAGCTCAAGTAATTTTGGTGTTGCTTCTATGGAATCTGAGAGAAGGTCCCATCTGGATTCTTCTAGAAGTAGTAGCTTCAACTATTCTGCTGCATCTCCACATTCTGTTGAGACACACAAGGACTTGCAGAAAGGCATCTCTCTTCTCAAGAAAAGTGTGGCATGCATAACAGCTTATTGTTATAACTCACTATGTTTAGATGCTCCCTCTGAAGCATCCACTTTTGAAGCATTTGCAAAGTTATTGGCAACACTATCTTCATCCAAGGAAATTCGATCTGTTTTTTCCTTGAAAACGGCTTGTTCAAGGTATACACCTTTGTTTTGTTCTACCTTGTGCTAAACTAAGGAACAACATAGAACAAATTATATTGATCTTTGGACAAGGGATAAAATGATTTATTTTCAGATGATGCTCGTAAGATCTGTGTGGGCATTTTGTTACAACATTCTTATCAGGATACAGCTAATACTAGTGTATTGGGTGCCATGGGCAATGAAAATTCATCTTTCTTTTGGCTTTAGTTCTTGTTTTACTCAACTATTTCATTGCTTTTTCAGTCTTTCCTTTCTCATACTGGAAGTTTTCTAACCAGCTGTTTGTAGTTGGAATGAGTCACTCTAATTGACAGAAGATAAGAATTGATTATTTCTGTCAATTAGAATGACTCAACCTTGGGCATAATCTGGTTAATTGAAACTGTGGTTGGGGTTGAACAGGCTAATACGTCCTTTTGCTGTTTACACACTTAGTCCTTATTGCTGCCCAACTGCTTCAGAACTCATCCAAGGCCTTCTTTACCTTTTCTCCAAAGAGGTCAATATGTTGGGGCCTCAATCCTTTGGCCTTGGGTAGAGGATTAGGGTCCATCAGAACTTCACAAAAATCTCATGAATGATGAATAATTATTTTATTGACAATTTTAAAAAGAATAGCGCTTACATCTAGTTTCTGTAATGTGACAAAACATGCCTGTTGATTTTCAGATCATATAAGCAAGTTCAGCAACTGAACAAATCGGTTTGGAATATGAATTCTGCTATTTCATCTACCACTTTATTGGAGAGTGCACACATGTTGCCACTAACGGTATAAATTTGGCCTTAATTTCATTTAGGAAGAATTAATTTTAGAATTTATACTACTGTGTTTAAGTGCTTTTTTTGTAAAAAAATCCAACTCTTTAGTGTGACTACCTACTATTCTCTTTTTAAATTTCTTTTATTCTGTTTCCCTTTTTAATTTTGGTGGTGGGGGTGGAAATTTTAAGGTAGTTGCAACTAAGATGAAAAACTTGTAGAAGGATTAAACTGTAATTCGCATGTTGTTGCCCTTAATAGTTTCCCCCATATATACAGCCTTAACTGCTACTGTAGGCACAGGTTCAACAGAATATTGCATCCTTGGAAATCTTGAATGACTTTTGTACTTTTATTTGCTTCACAGAAAAACCTAAGTGACAACAATCTCCCAAGTTCAGCAGACAGTTTTCTTTATGCGACAGAGATGTCTGATGTTGGAAAGAATGAAAGCCTTATGGATGGATGGGATCTTGTGGAGCGTCCAACTTTTCCTCCTCCGCCATCACAAACTGAAGATGTTGAGCATTGGACTCGAGCTATGTTTATTGATGCTACAAAGAAATGATAATGCTGCCCATTCAATCTTCCTACTTTTTGTAAGTAACCATCCACATGCTTCTCCTTTTGACAAGTTTGGTCACTAATAGACATGACTACCATTTGCTATTTTAAGTAGACATATATGAATCAACTCTGATTTACTTCAAAGATGTCCAGGAGAACCAGTGGTCAGAGAAAAGAATGACCTCTGGTTTCATTTTTATACTTCCTGTTGTTATTTTAGAAATCCACATGCACACTCACTCATGCAGTTAATAAAGTCTGAAGCATACACATCATTGGCCGGATATACTGGGAACCTCTTATCACTGTGAAACTGGTTGTCATTGCCTAGAGTTATGTATATCTAAGCCAACACAAACCAAATTGGCTTGTAACCTCTGCTTCTCATGGGGGTCAACACAAACCAAATTGGCTTGTAACCTCTGCTTCTCATGGATGTCAAAAACATATGTGAATGAGATTGAATAGAGTTTTACCAGCCCTTCCTGTAAATCTTATGGTAGATATATGCTTTTGGGGTTTTAACATCCTGGATTATAGGCTTAAAAAGCTATGTTTTTACAGTTGTAAGAGTACTGTTATTAGTCGTTTTCTCAAAGTAAAAGTGATGATGCCCTCTTTAGTCGTGCCATTAACTTTTGGGTTTATCATGGAAGTTTTGTTATTTTGTTACGCAGTTAAATCCAGATGTTTTGGCACATGTTAGAAGAAGTCCTGGTTATTTGTTGTCCAATTTCGTTGAATTATATATGGACCTAGGTATATTCTTCTGAATCTCTTACTGATTAAAGTTTGTTTTCATTTGTGTTTTAGTCTCTAGGTTTGCGGAAGAATGCAGTTACTAAAGCAGAGGCCAGGCAGGAGGATTCACTTGTAGAACTTCCGTCATATGTTTCGACTTGTTTACATGTAAATAGATATTATCTGAATAGGTGTGCATATGTGAATATGGATCGATGTAATTAGATGTAAGATATTATGGTCATTATTATTGTGAATTCCATTTTCCTTTAGTTCTTCATGGTGATTCGATTATCGAAAAAATGTAAGAAAAGAAAAGAAACATGTTTGATTCCATTTTTATCCTTTCGAGTGAAGTCTCAAAATGTATAAAGTTATCTTCTTGGTTTGTAAATTTACGGCCTCTCTTGTTGCTTGCTTTGGTTGGGACTTGGTTCTCATTGTCTACTGGAGTTCGAAACCAAACATTCAGGATGTATAACTCACTATTCATTTAAAAGATTTCTGAAACAATGTCGAATCATCTTTCCCTGAAATTAACCATAACCATGAATATTATGTCATTGAAAAATCATTCAAAAACCTAAAGCTTGTGTTACTTTAATGGCCACTATAGTTGAGCTCGAGGTCTTTGGACACTAATGAAGTAAAGAATCCATGCATTACAATTTTATTGAAAACTCAGTATTAACTGATGAAATACTTGATAGAGTTTAATTTTCTTAATGTTTATAATTGTGATTTCATAACATTAAAAAAAAAAAAAAAAACTCTTTATTCTTAGATCATAAATTAATTCTTGACACAAAATTAAAATGGTTAGTATGTGAACCATTTCGAAAACAAGTTTTAGCAACTTTTGGGAGCAAATAACTTGATACTTTTAGCAGATAACAAAGCGTTTTCGACAAAATATATAAGTTGAGAAGGATATAATTTTGGCCTCACAAGTTCTGATTTCAATTTTTTATTTTATTTATTTTATCATCTTGTTTCCTTCTTGGCCAGAAGAAAAATGATTAACTTACCCCGTTATTACGCAGGAAAAGATTCAAAGCTTTCATATTTTCTTGGAAATTTAAACATGCTTTAGTCAAACTTTAGAGGCCTTGTTAGTTGGTTTGAGCGGTCCAACTGCACGAGTTGTAAAAGGTATCTTCCTTTTATTTTTGTATTTTCCTTTTTGACTGGTCATCCTCTTCTGCTTTAATCACCGATTGATTACAATATCAACCTTGGATGACTAACAACAATAGCCTCAAGCACAAAATAAACCTCAAATAGCAATCCAAAATTCTTTTTTTTTTTTTTTCCTCATCTACAAAATGAATGAACAAAATAACTTGTAATGACATAAACTATAAATGAATGAATATATGAACAGAAGCTAGAACTAAATTGAGCTGGTCCGTCGCAATTGGTATTTGGGCATGGGAGTTGGATACGAGGACAAGAGCATCTCCACTTCCTGGTCAACACAGAAAAATATTGATTGCCACACTTTTGAATTTTCCATCTTATTTTTGTTAAAAAATTTCGAATTGCCTTTGCAACAAATAGAATTCACACAGGAACTTGGAACTCACGAACCCAATAAACCATGATCAATATTAGCTAGATTACAATTATCAGATTAACAATCAATCAAATGTTTCACTATTTGAGCTAGAAAGATTGCTTCTAGACTTCTAAAACTCAGAAAGGATTCACACTCAATAGATTTGTGCCATGTTGCAAACAATCAGATACCCTGCAGCTAGGAATCATGTTTCCAAAATATTACAAATGGGAAGGAAGCTCTAATTCCTGAGACAAACAAAAATAAAGGTATTCGACTACAATTTATGGCAAAAGAATGCATCTCCATATATAGTATATGTATATTCCACTTGTGATCAATGCAATCATAGTAGAATCTAGCTACATTTTTGTCACTAATCGCGTAATGTACCTTTTGCTTTTTAAGCCAGCTATTTGTTTTCCTCAACTGCAACACTTCATGCTCCAATTGGTTGGTGTAAGCCTTCGAGCAACAACACAAACAGAAACCTATAAATTGCATGTTTCTATATATAGAGAACTAAACTATGAAAAATACAAATTACCTCCATTGTTATGTATATACATATATATATATATATTACCTGCTTCCTTGCCCTTGACCTGGCAGCCGACTCACGGTTCTTTATCATCCTCTTCTGCCTCCTCTCAATAGTCTTCTCCATCATCTCATCTGAACGTCCACGCTTCCTCTCGCTCGCCATTTTACAATCTGAAGCTGCTGCTGGTGTTGCTGGCGGTGGCATTGTTATTGCCAGTTGGTTGCTATCTGAGTAACCTATATCCACAACTGGGTTCTCATAAACCGATTCAGAAACGTTAAAATTTGTCTCCATCACTGCCATCTGCTGCTGATGCTGATGAGCAGCTGCCATTTGGAAATGCAACCAATTATCTGCCTGCTGCGACATCACAACCATCGGGTCAATCGCCATGAGTGGCTGATGATTAATAAGACCAGCTCGCAGTAGGAAATCCTCTAGCGTTGTTTCTCCGAGAGTATTCATTTGTTGCTGCACCGATTGGTTATCCACTTCGTTCACATGCTCATGATGAACAATCTCTTTCCAAACTTCATCAATCGTTTTTTTGCTCAATATTCCATTCAAATTAAAATTCCCAAGAAAGCACGAAGCGGGTGGCGACGATGATGAAGAAGATGATGAAGGGTTTTGCACCAGCCGATGACTCTCACCCGAAAATACATTTTTTACTAACTCGTTCAGATTCATTGCATTCATTAGTGGCTTCCCCATGTTTCCGAGCTGGCCCTGAACCTCATCGAAATTAAGATTGTAAACAGACCCTTGTCTAGCCAGAGGCGGAAACTGTGACTCCTGAGCTCTGTCTGGAGACACCATAGCTCTATCATCCACCCACCAAACACTAAATTCATATATTCTACTGTAGATATCTAAGAAATTTCATCAATATACGTAACAGTAAATTCATATATTCTACTGTTGATATCTAATAAATTTCATCAATGTACGTAACTATCAGTAAATTTGCAAATTGTAACAAATTAAAAAATTATTAATAAGACCAAGATCAGGTCTAGTGTCACTCAACTAGAAAATGAAGATGGAACGCGGGACAACTACTTTAAGATGTTGAACAAGCCATGTGGGCATTAATATGTTATGATCAAGAAACTTTTCATATGATGTAAGGAAAGGATTCAGAATAATATCGTAAATCTGTAAAGCATGGAACGGAAGGGTTATGCAGATGCATGGGTGAATGGTGATGGGGCGGTCAAGGTTGAAGGGCTGGAGAGTGAGTGAAGAGCACATAAAGAAGTTTGAAGAGGTAGCGAAATGTCAGCCGCCAGAAAGATCGAAGAACCCGTTAGAAACAACCTGGGTGGCTTCAGTTGGTTGAAGAGGATCCTATTTTTAGATGGATAGAGTTTTGGTTGACGTCTTAACAGCCAAAGCCGGTTTTCGTGCAGTTTTGGCGGGATACGAAGAAGAGTCAAGACCCAAACCAACAAGAAACGCCCAAGCCCAACTTCTGATACGATATACGAAATACGAAATACGTACACTACAAGGACACGTCCTATTCGTACATGGAAAAGATAAAAATTCCAAAAAAATAAGGAGGTCGACACTTGGACTTTTGAAACTAAAGGCAGGCTCCAGCCCAGCCCAATACGCAGTGTCATTGTTTGAAGGAACCATAAACCGGGTCGAGATATCAAAACCCGTTTCAATTTTTAATTAGAAATATATGTAAAGGAAATTGAGCTTTAGATACAAATTTTTTAACACAAATCTAAAAATAAAATTTTAATCATTTATTTATAAATCTGAAAATCTAAAAATTATATTTAACGATTTCAACTCATCAATCATCTCAATCATTAGATTTTATAGATTAATGACTAAGATTTTGTCTATATTTATATTAAAAATTTTATATTAAAAAATACCCCCTCTATATTAAAAGTCAAAGATAAAAATATGAAAATTATTTAAGCAAATGAAAAAAACAGTCAAACTTTAGGATGAATTTTAAAATTTAGCTAATTTCTAGCTTTTTTGTCCCCTAATTAATTAATTTTTTTAAACATTAATTAACATATTAAGTTGTCAAGTAATATATCGAGTATTTACTTAAATTATCAAAAAGAAATTAGTAATTTGACTAAAACTAATAACATCCATTTCAACTTCGATTACTCTCTTGCATTTTTTCCAAATTAATTGTGAAACTTTTATACAACAATACCATGCTCGGGGACAAAACAACGAGATGTGAAAGAGAATATTCAGAGTGAGTGTGAGCAGAAGAACAATGGCATTTGTGATTGCTGGAGAAAAGAATAAAAGGACGAATGTCAGTAGTCTTGTGCAGAACAAAATCCCCCCGTAGTCTGTACTCTGTAGATTGTAAGGTATGCAACGTGGCCCGTGGTCCACCTGGATGGCCTAACTCTACCTCTCTTTGACTTTCACTTCTTTGGATGATCGATGGATGGCCCTGATACTTGGAGACACTCACCCACCTCAATCTCTGCCCTTCAGTTTCCATTTTCTTTACTTAATCAAGGTTAAAGCTGCCTTATGATCAGATGGGTTATAGCTATTAATAGATAAAGTGGCACTCATGTTTAGGCCATTAATTTATTGCATTCGGGAAGTTAGCTAGAAGCTGACCATTAGACTTGTGTTGACGCATCTGGCTGGCCGGCACGTGAGGAGATTCCTATACCTCGATGTCGTTGTATGGAATTGGAATCGGAATCATGTCCATTTTTGTGAAACGCAATTGGTCATCAAAAGTAGGCTTCCTGCCCACTTTGCTTCAAAGCACTTTAAAGTTTTTTGCTTTTTGATAAGTCATTACCACTCACACCCACATGTAGGAACGAACAAACGCATTTCCAATGGGAGCCAGCCCTTCCCCTCTCTCAGCCCCCCATATTTAGCATACAATTCCATTACCATATATGCTGCTACCATGTGCATGTTACATGTTCAAGCAAGAAGACACAAATTATTGGACCATATAGATTTTACAAACCTCAAGTACACACAATCATTGAACCTTGTCTATGCTTCTACATACATCATTTCTCATCCAAGTTATTCTTCTT
The DNA here is from genome assembly GCA_026212285.1 of Bursera cuneata. Classification (NCBI taxonomy): domain Eukaryota; kingdom Viridiplantae; phylum Streptophyta; class Magnoliopsida; order Sapindales; family Burseraceae; genus Bursera; species Bursera cuneata. The sequence goes on along the minus strand of JANLJB010030626.1, from coordinate 10,444 downwards.
TTCAATTACATCAATATATGCCCCTATAAATTAATATTCTTCTATCCCAAGAATAATTCTCCCATTGGCTTAATGATGATTGTCTATTGGCTCGTAACAGTCTTTACGATGAAAATTGTGAGCACCCGTTAGATTGTAAGGACCCTTATAGGCCGAACAATTGACCTTTGTTTGGTAATTAATTAAACAATACAAAATAAATTATGAAGAAAACAATACATCCCTTAAATTTGATTGTATTTTTGCACTTATCCCATTTAATTTTCATTTATGTAAGTAAATTTTACATAAACATGTTTAAAACATCTATTCTTATATATCTTGATTATTTTTGAACGGATCGAATTGTCAACCACAAATCAAGCAAAATCTAATTAGATTAGATATTTAAAGTGCATGTAGGAGAAAACTTTTATATATATGTATCGAAGAAATGCAACAATTGCCCTATCAAAACGAAGCCATTTTGGTGCACTTTTACATGTACTTGGAGATATACATCCTTTTATCTTTTGCAAGAAACAATTTAAAATAACAAAAAAGAGAAGAAGAAAAGGAAAAGTGATCGGTGGGTTCGTTGAAAAAAAACCACCTTTTTCTTTAAAGAAGATCCATTTTTAGTTTTAGTTAACCTAGATTAAGTTATTTTATGTGTGTTTTGATTGAGATTTTATTTAATTGCCTGGTAAGCAAAAGAGTATCGCTAAGATTCCATGAGTGGCTTGAGTGAAGGAAAGGAGATGCCATTACTTAGGAAGAAAAATTTAATAAAAAAAGTTCGTAACAGAAGAATCTCCTTCGCCTACTTGAAGCAATAAAGCAAAAGTGAAAAGCCCTTTAATTTGTGGCCAAACTTTCGTTGTAGCCTGCGTGTGCTTTGGTCGTTAGTAGCTTGGCATATATCGTTTTGATTCTAAAGGTGTTTTCAATATCGATGTTTTTTAAAAATATTTTTCATAAATAATAAAAACAAGAAGTCACAGTAATTCAATGTACATCGGAAAACATATTTTGTAATCACTAAAATTAATTTTCTAAAAACTATACACATACACACACGTATACATATACATAAATATACGTATTTTCTACAATAATGTACCTTAATTTATTGTTCTAACTTTTGGAATGTCCTATCTGATAAATAAATATATAGGAAAGCAAGGACGTATGAATATTGTAAGTACATTATTACGATCAAATTGTAGTAAACTAATGTACACCTTGAACACATTTATAAAAGGTGATGGGTTTAGGGTTAGTTTTGATCTTCCTGATTATTCTTATCATCACCTTTCAGAATATATATAATATAAAATAATAGTATTTAATGAAGATAACGACACCACCAGCACCTATATACTAATCTTCTCAGTGGCGACCATGTACACTGAAAAAGATTACAGAGAGAGAGAGAGAGCAAGCATCACGCATGGCCACTTAGAAAGCTATTGTATATCTTTCTTCTTCATTAATTTTTTAAACTTTCTTTACACTGATAATGCGTAGTGACACAGCATAATAATTCGCTTGATTAACCACTTAATTGGGTCTCCTAGTATAAGAGTACCATTAATCATATAATTCTTCGATGTATACATGTAGAGAAGATTCATATTATGAAGAATATATCGTTGAAAGTTGAAACCAATTAATGTTCTTTTTACCAAACGTATACAGAGAATATTTGAAAAACATAGACTGATATTCTTCGATTTTGATGTTAAGAATCTTTTACAACTAAGCCGCTGAGGAATAAACTGATTAATTATCGAAATGTATATACAATAAAAAGAACTTGTACAAAGTAGGTTGGTATGATGTGTGATATGTGTTGTATATTTATGCTTTGAATAATAAAGGGGCTTGCTTGCATGTATACGTAGATTTAATGGAGACGATGATGACCCCCCCTTTTGGCTACAGGTTCTTGTGACTTTAAAGCCAAACAAAGCTAAAATCAATAATCCTTTACTGGCTCTTTTTCTGGTAATGGAAGTCTCTCAGTGTCTGAGTTGCCACTTTTATTCATTATCGTGTTTGTTCTGAAATGCAAAGCAAGCAACGGTAGTCGCTTTCGCTTGATAGTCGATCTACTTTATGCATTTCTTTCATTTGTACACAGCAAATTAAAGGTGCAAATCTTTCTCCTGTCCCTCTAGTCTGGGAAGGGCCAGGCCAGGCCACGCCAACGCCAATCCAATTTTGTGTGAAAAGTTATTGCAACCTTTATTATCTTATATGATCTTACCTTAACTTTTAATAAAAGACAAACCACAACAAAAACAACCAAAAAATTCAATCAAATGGGTTTGACATTAATGGCATCAAATCCCTTTCATTCATGAATAATTTATAGAAATAAACTATTAGAATTTATTAGAATTTTAAAATAGTTATCAAAATATATGTTAATTTCATTATTATAATTTTAATACTTTATTTGTATTTTGAATACAAAAAAATTCAGGAAGATCATGAATGTTTGTGTAGTATACATTACATTACAGTACGTCCCTTAATACGCGTGCGTAGTCAGGAGCTGATTGGTTGATTACACGAGCGACAAGTATATCCAGGCCATTCTCCACCACAGTAAGAGGCCAGAAGAAGGATGAGACAGACATATCACACGCGCGCATTGTTGGACTTTTTTGTCCCATTCTGACAACACGCTTACGTGTTCGTAACATTCACCTGACCCCACATCCTAGTCGGACTTTCTTTCCAATTTTCCACAAACAAAAATAAATTCCAAACTCACAATTATTATCAGAATTGCCGTATATATCTTCACCCCACCAGCTGCCAATCACATTCTCCCACGTAAGACGTGCCAGATTCTCAGGCGGGCTAATGCCTAAGCCAGAACCATTTGCCGGGAAATGACGTCAGCCATGGACGTCACGAGATGGGTGTAGGTTAAGAGGGTTTGGAGTGCGTAGGTTAAAGTTGGGAGGTGGACATGGGGTGCGCATATTTTCAAAGTTGTGTGCTACTTTTAAGTGGGAACACTAGGACGTTAACGTTTGACTGTAGCGTTCAATAATAAAAATCGAAGAGTCTTTTTCATTTGTTGTATTTTATTAGATAATTTTGATTCTGTTTCTGTCACTGTTACTTTAGGTTCTTGTTTTGCTAAGCGCTACTATAAAATGGGTTTCAAGTGTTGAGTTTTTGGGTTTCTTGAATGGAAGAGACTAAGTGGCCTGGAGCGTTTGAGATTCGTAGCTGATCAAGACTAGGCTTCTGAGGGTGAGTCTGTTTGTTTCTTATCAATTGCTTTCTTAAGCTCAAGATTATATATGATTCTTTTGTTTTCTTCAATTAGTTAGCAACTCAATTGGGTTTGATTAAAGTTTTGATTTTTTTTCTTCTCTTGGTTTTTTGTTTTCATATTTGTTTATTGAGCTCTTTTCAATTGCTTTCATTAGTTTGCTGGAAGCTTTTTAGTTTGGTGAAAGTGCTAACCACTTAGCAGCTGTTTTATTTTATGTTTGGTCTGTGGTTTAGTGAGCATGTGGTTTTTGGCGCGATTTTTGCATTAAAAGAGAGGCAAGCCCAGTCTGGTCAGTTGCTGATACTTGATTCCAACCGTTGAATTTTGTGAGGCTATATCATTTTTTTTTTAATTACAATTACAATACTCTATCCCCTACTTGCACGCACATGAACACTCTAAGCACCATGCTTTATTAGCGGTTTCTGATTAAAGATTACAGTTGCAAATGTTTGCCTTTCATGTTTTGCTTGTCCCATCGTCCTTTAATGCTTATATATCGATTGCCTGTTCAGTTGCATCAACTTTTTGAATTAGATTTATATGACTTGTGGTGGAGGGGATAGGCAAAAGTTTAGAAGTTCGGAAAACAATAGTTGCATGTTTTCAGCTGTTACAAGATTACTCATGTTAACCATGTCTGAGAGATACCATTGCTTTTGTTCAAGATTCTTGAAGGGTAAGATTACAAGGCTTTGCTAATTTTGAAAAGAAAAGGAAAATCTTAATTCTAGGTGGAAAAGAGAAGTGTGATTGCTTTGCTGAGTAGCCGAGGACATTCCTCCTTTACAATTTTTCTTCAGATGTATTTGGATTTTAGGGAGAAGATCTTATAATATAGGTTTAAGTACCAAAATTTAAGCATAATACTTGCCTTTTTTCTGTGCTTGACAATTGTCTTATGATAATACATTTGGGAAATCCAGACATTTTAGGAAATCAAGAGTGAAGTAAGTGTTAAAGCACCTTTAGCTGCTAAGCAGCATTGTGTATCAATATCTTCTTTAGATCATGCATTAAAATTACCTAAATATTTCATCACCAAAAAATAAAGGTTGGCTGGTGTTTGGGTTGAACTCGATCTCCCCATTTGGCTTCCTAAGATATAAAAATAATAAAACTAAAAACCAAAAAAAAGAAGCTCTGCCTCGGGGATCTCTTAGGCTATTAATACCTACATTTAGCAGTTCCATTTATGTAAGTATCCCATCTTATACAGAGAAGTCTAAGTTTCTAAAGTTTTAAGGCTTATATTTCTCTACTGTAAACAATAAAACACAAACGTATGGCTAAATCTTGTTGAATACTGGCAAGGAATGTAACTAAACTCAAAACTTCTGGTCAGTATTCTCATGCAATTTGTTCAACCTGTGGATGAGCTCAGAGCTCCAGTGGAAAATGCTCTTTTTATTTTTGTGTAACCAAACCCTGGTAGAAACACTAACCTTCGAAGGTATGCCAAACAAAGCAAAAAGTTATTCTGTAATCACATTCCCTATATTTTAATCTGTTAATTTTTGTTGATTGGATCGAAGCTACCCATGTAGACTTTGCTGGAACATTGCTGTTTTAGTTTAGTAAATCTACTTTTTCTTCAAGCTTTTGGTTTCGTCTATTATCCAGTTTTGCTTGTGATGCTATGGATATCTTAACTTTCAATGATATTTTTGATTTACTTTATAATGACTGGTTTCATTTCTGCATTTATTGTATGTTGAATCTTGGTAAACAAATTTTTACTTATTTGCTGTTTGGTTCTTTATCTTAGGTGTTTGATAGACTATGAGCTCTCCATCGACTCAGCTTGCCACCTTGAGAAGGATGAGCATATATGAGCCGCTTCACCAGATTGGCATGTGGGGAGAGACCTTTCAAGGTGATGCTAGCCCTAACACTGGTTCATCCACAATTGTGCAGGTGGATGCTAGGGTTGACAATAAGGTAAAAACATGAAATATTTTTCCTTCTTTACTGGATCTTATGGTTCTTTCATCTGATTTATGGCCTTATTATTCTGATATAACTTCTGTAGTCTGAATATATTTCTCATGAGTCTTCAATGGAGCCCTCAAGAAGTGATCAAGAAACTAATAAACCTTCTGAGAAGGTGATAAACAAATTCCAACTTATTCTCAGTCTTTCTCTCCCTCTCCACATGATGAAGAATGTATCTTACTGTTGTACTTTCTTATGGTTTGACATCTGATTGTAGAAAATATATGCCTCTTGAATCTAATAGGTTCTCTGAGAAACTGAGGAAATAAAAAGATTGCTACTAGCGCTAGCTTAACTTTGTTGAATATGTATCAAAACTGAACTTCTTTCTGTTATAGTTTTACCTTAGTAGCGTAACCCTCTTTATTTTTCTTTAGAAATACTGGTTAATCATGCTGTATGAAAGGTTGTATAACTAATGTGTATCTTAAGGATTTTCAATTTCTACTGTCAGATCTGATGTGTTTGTAAAATTTTCATATGCGTCAATGATTTTCATGCACATTTATTCTTGATTTTGTGAGATGGATATTGTAATATTACTAATCTTGTATCTAAAAGTTGTAAGCTTTCTATATCTTCTCTTAGTTTTCATTATTTTTCTTGTGTACATTTTACCGGTTTAGCATAATACATTGTCACTCTCTGATGTGGCATGTTTAATATGACTGAGTAATTACAGATAAGATGAACAAGTTTTTTTAGGACATCCTACCTCCGTTTTATCAAATAATTTATATTGAAATAGAATAAGCTTTTTTGTTTAACTTTCCACCAACTATGAACTTAATAATTTATTTCCTATTGCGCTGTGAATACATTTGTGGAAGAAATTTTTTATATATCTTCTCTAGACTTGTTACAATGGTAAAGTCAGTGATGTAAAGACATAACTACTTACAGGTACAGAGACGTCTGGCACAAAATCGTGAAGCAGCTCGAAAAAGTCGTTTGCGGAAAAAGGTAGAAGGAAATGCATTCCCATATAAGTCTATACTAATAGAAGGTATTCACTATCATGAAGGATAACATTTCAAGTTTGTTTATAGGCCTATGTACAACAATTAGAAAATAGTCGTTTGAAATTAGTCCAGATGGAGCAGGAACTTGAAAGGACTAGAAATCAGGTGAGGTGAAAATATGTCTTTGTTTTCAGTGATTTTCCCTCTTATATCAAACTAAATTTCTATAGTAATGGAGTATTAAATGTAGTATCTACCTAATTAATCAGTGAATGCCTTCTTGCAGGGTATGTACATAGGTATTGCATCAGATGGCAGTCGCTTGGGCTTGAGTGGAAGTGTAAATCCAGGTTTGTGTTTCTATGTGCCGACAATCACCATCATTTAGTATTTGATTCCTTAATCTATTTGTGTTTAGTACTGCAGCTACTAACATGTCACTATAATGTGTGTGTGTATCATAGTAAGTTTCAGCTCCGTTAACTCAATATTCATTTCCCTGTATTAGTTAAAGAACCCTTTCTACACATCCATCCATTCTGTACGGTCTACGGAATCTAAGATGTAGCCAAGAAGTGACGATATTCCAGAAATACATAGAACTAATATATTAGTTAACTAAACTATGTCTAAAGTCGATTGGTCTAAGATTTCTGTATCTCGTCTGTCTGAAATATTTTAATGATGCGTAAAATAAGTTAATATTTGAAGACTTGAACTTCAACTTGCTGATAGTGAAGGGGTTCCTCTTTTCTTGATACTTCTCTGTCTACCATATCCAAATTCAAGTGTTTAATAAATCCTTTCAACCTTCTGATAATAAACTCTTTATTTTTATATTTAATTATGAATTATAAACACTTTTTTCCTATAGTTTCCTGCAAACCAGTTAATTTTGCTCTTGTAGGTGCGTAATTGGTTATTATCTCTTGGTATCAAGTGTTTCTCATGGAGCTATCTTAGTTAAATATCTTCTGCTTGCATTTTGCTTTTGTTCTTTTAAATAGTATATTTGTGCATATTGCAGGGATTGCTGCATTTGAGATGGAGTATGGACACTGGGTTGAAGAGCAAAATAGACAGATTTGTGAACTTAGAAATGCTATGCAAGCTCATATAACTGATATAGAGCTCCGTATACTAGTTGAAAATGGCCTGAAACATTATCACAGTCTTTTCCGCATGAAAGCAGATGCTGCCAAGGCTGATGTCTTCTATTTGATTTCGGGCACGTGGAGGACATCAACAGAGCGCTTCTTTCAATGGATTGGGGGATTTCGGCCATCAGAGCTTTTAAACGTAACAGCTCTATTACTATAGTTTGAAGAAGGCATTTATTTGATTTATAGGCATAATTTGGAAATTTGGTTTGCATGCAGCCCTTAGGGGACACTGAGGAATGGTTTTGAATAAGCCTATATCCTTGTCCTCTTGGGTGTTGATGAATTTGACCACTTATTGCAAGATGATTGTAGTTCTAAGTGATCAATTGCAGTCTGATTTTTTTGACTGTTGAAGGCGACTCAAAAATAGAATATTAAAATATGCAACAAAAGAAACTTTTTGACTCACTAAGTTTTCTTATTATATAGCTCTTTCGCTGTCACTGCTATCACACATTACATTCCATGTCTGGTAATGTCCTTGTTGAGTTGTTTCATGCTGAGACTAGTGACTTCTATGTCGGATTATGCATAGTATTTCTCTATTATCAATAATAGACCCACTTCTTTATTATGATTTTTTGAAATGATTGTGAAACTACTGGATTTTTTGTTTTTTGCAGATTCTCCTGCCACACCTTGAGCCCTTGACTGAACAGCAGCTTCAATGTGTGAATAACCTTCAGCAATCTTCTCAGCAAGCTGAAGATGCTCTTTCTCAAGGAATAGATAAACTCCAGCAAACACTTTCCCAGAGTATACTGGTTGATGAATTGAGTGTAGGAAGCTACCAGTCTCAGATGACTGCTGCAGTAGAGAAGTTGGATGCATTAGAGAGCTTTGTGAACCAGGTAATATATTGTTTCTAGAAAAATTTCACCATCTTCCCTCCTGTTTCCTCAGATAGACCTAGCTATTACATGTTATAAAATTCATCAAAGTTCTACTTGAGGTTTTAGAGTCTGTCAAAAACCCCCCTGCCATTGGTTGCTGGAAGCTCAACGCTTAGGTCGACCATAGAAATATTAGTTTTGTCCTCATTTCCCCCTGTTGTTCATAGATGGTGATATGTTTTGCATAATAACGGAGAATTCAGTTCCGGACAATATATTAAAATGATTATGAAATTGAAAAGGAAAGGGAATTGTTTTTCATTTTTTATGCTTCTTCATTAACGGCATTTCTCTTCAAATTTGTTTCTTAAATCATTTTATTTACACGTTGTGCCTTTTCTTAAAGCTAATAAAATAATGAAAGCAACACTATCGAGGGCTATTACAATCTGCTTGAACTCTACTTCAGCCATTACTGGGAAAAACTGCGGTTTATTTTGATAGTGTTGACCTTTTTGTATAACTGTTCAATAATTCTGCAAAGTCTATATGTAAAAAAACCGAGTGAATTTTCTCATGTTTGTTGCACTGATTTGCTGTTCTTTGTAACAGGCTGACCATCTGCGACAACAGACCATGCAGCAAATGTCCCGTATCCTAACAACCCGCCAAGCTGCTCGAGCTTTGCTTGCTTTGGGAGAATATTTTCATCGTCTTCGTGCTCTTAGTTCACTTTGGGCTGCTCGTCCTCGTGAATCTGCCTAGTCTTCAAAGGTATAAGCTACAAAAACAGTATATCTAGCTGCGCTCACCACAAAGTTTGTGTTACAGCTACAAAGAGAGTGGATACTTGATCTGTCTTTTTTTTCTTTAGCTACTCAAATATGAAAAGGTGTAAATATGAAAGTTTATTGCTGCAAGCATGAAGAAGAAAATTAGGCCATTAGATTGATCTTTTGTGTATGTTGTATAGTATATATGATTAGACAGTTTTATTTGAATTGGAGACTATTGTTTAAGAGGTTTGGTGGTACTTTGCTTGCTATATTCTGGCAGTTGCCCGTATGAATGCCAAAGATCTCCAGTGTATCGCAGAAGTTATATGGGTTGTAGTGTTTTTATGAATGTATTTATTCAAATATATTGTATAATATGTCTTGTAACATGTAAATATGAATATCAGACTTTTAATAACATTACTGCATTCGATTTCTATTGACTAGAAAGAGCTGTCGTTGGTAGCATATGCTAAACAAATCACCCTTCATTAATAAAGGATACGAGAGAACATCAAGTTTAAACTTTAATTAATCCATATGAAAACAGCGTTAACTTCAATGCAATTTACTGTCGCTGTAACGACCCAATTGAGTCTCAGGTTGCTAAGCAAATGCTTGACAATTGTTTTCAAAGCACTTGGTATCCTTTCTTTACAAGCCTTTTTTGTGGGTTAGTTGTCTAATTGGTGTAGCCATTAGTATTAAAATAGGCACGACGTTGATTTGAAAAGAACTGAAAACTAATGAATTTTACAGGCCCCTCTTTTATATTTGTACAAATAGAATAGCTTTTCATACCATTTAAGTGGTAGAATCAAGTCCCTTCGCTATTATCTTTGAGAAATGATTGGGTCTGACCTATTCATCAAAGAAGTTTTTACGGGATCCCTATGTACCAAAATTTTTACTTTTGATTAGTTCTCTTTTTTAACAAGACATTAAAAAATTAAAAAAAAAAACCGTTAAGAGTCAGACAAGTCATTAATGAACTTATAAAAGATATTTATAATGAGCTTTTTCTTTTCTACTTCTAGCTCTTATTTATTTTTATTTACTAGAGTAATTATGACCTAGAAGTCAATCTATACAAGTGTTCATATCTATTTGTGAGGTTTCAATAGACTTTTGAATCTCTTTTAATCTTATAAAAGTTTTTCGAGGCTTTTAGATTATCAAATATATATATATGGGACAGGATCAGGAGACACAAATTTAAACACAAATTTGTACACGAATTATAAACTATTAGATTATATGAAAATCGATGGTTCAGATTACTCATGAACCTTCAAACATTTAATGCAATATTCTCTTATCCTAATTCTCTCTCCAGGCATTAAATGCTTTGTCTCATTTCCTAATTCTCTTTCATCTCATTTTTATTTTCATATTTCATTTAAAAATATATATATATGGAATCATAAATTAAATT
>JANLJB010030625.1:0-28381 GCA_026212285.1 Bursera cuneata | reverse complement strand
ATGAAAGTTTATCAATCTCTTGTTAAAAAAGTCTATCAATGTCTATAGAAGTCTACAAATGTCTATGAAAGTCATTAAACTAAAAGTCTATAGAAGTCTACAAATGCCTATGAAAGTCATTAAAATGAAAGTCTATGAAAGTCTATAAAAGTCTTTCATAATCATGAAAAGTCTATAAAAGTCATTAAAAGTCTATAAGTTTATAAAAGTCATTCAGTTATAAAAAGTCTTAATTGAATACACCCCATTAGAGTAACAAAAATAATGTAGCTTTGACTAGGCTGGTGAGAGAGTCAGTGAAGAGAGGTTATTTTTTAATTTGACCCCCTCTAAATGGCTATTATGACTATTTTAGTAAATTTCCCTACTAATAATTAAATGTTAGTTTCCTTCGACATTAAGGCAAACAAAACAAAACTCCCAAAATAAAATAACGAATAATAAATTAACAAATAAAATACCAACAAAAAAAAAAAGAAAAAAGAAAAACACGAAAATCTCCCTCCCAAGTCAATACACTCATCAACTTCTTCTTCTTCGTCGACTTCGCCATTCAAATCCAATCAATCACTCGGTTTGATCATCACCAATCATGGCCGCGTCCCCCTCCTCTTCGTCGGCTGCTGCCACCACCAACATCATGCTCGCCATCTTCGAGAAGAAAACCACTCAAATCGATCTCTACCGTCCATTGCGCAACTACATCTCCCTCACCTACTCCGAACGCGAAGCCATCAATCTCGAAGACGATCTCCTAACCGTCAAGCAATTCCGCTCCGACTTGGAGCGCGTCCCCGACCCTAGCCCCACCACGCGCCGTGACCTCTTGCAAAATTACTTTAAAGCCCTCTGTTTGATCGAGACTCGCTTCCCAATCTCCCCCGACCGCGACCACATCAACACGCTCACGTTCGTATGGTACGATGCGTTTAAGCAGAAGCAGAAGGCGAGTCAGCAGAACATTCACTTGGAGAAGGCCGCGGTGCTGTTCAATTTAGGTGCTGTGTACAGTCAGATAGGGTTGTCGTTTGATCGGACGACGGTCGAAGGGAGGAGACAGGCGTCGCACGCGTTCATTGCAGCGGCTGGGGCGTTTGCGTATTTGAGGGACAATGCGTCGACGAAGGCGAGTATGGGGAGTTCGACGACGGTGGATGTAAGCGTTGAGTGCGCTGGAATGCTGGAACGGCTGATGCTTGCGCAGGCGCAGGAGTGTGTTTTCGAGAATACAATTGCTAAAGGAAGTACTCCTGGCGTTTGCGCCAAAATATCCAGACAAGTGAGTGCTTAAATTTGTTATTTAAACCTTTATAATCTGTCGAATTGTGAAAAATTATTGTTGAGCGGGGAATGGTGAGATGTGAATTTGATGAAATCTAGTTTGTATATTTGGTGATTTAAGAAGGGAAAATAAGATGAAGGCCAAGTGTGATATTGTGTTGGGTTTTTGCGTCGAGGGTTTTTCTTGAGTGGCCTCTGAGTGATGTGACTAAATAGCATCTGTTTCCTGCTTTCATTCTCCGGAAGTCTTGACTATCACAAAATTTCTGCTCCGGTTTCAAGGGGGTCTTAGTTTTGAATTGTTTTTGCTTAGTGGATCGGGCAGGTTCAGAGATTTCGGAGTTGCCTGAAAGAAAGGGTATTGAGTTTGGTTCTTAAAGTTCAAATTTTGCATCTGATTTTTGTAAAGATAGCATATTTTTTATGGATTCAAATCTTATAACGTAAAATTTTTCGAATCAAAACAGAATATAAATTCAAAACTATTCATATATTTAAATTTAACGGTTATTATTTAAAATTGAAATGTAATATCCACTTTACCAATTCAGCAACTTAAACCATTAGATCAAGATAGATGTTTCATTAGGAATATGTCTCATTTTAAGTCACTAGAACCTGAGCTTTATATGAATTTTATAAAGCAAAACTTCTAAAATTTTGTATATTAGGTGATATGAAATGTATGCTTTAGAACTATTAGAAAGATTGTAGATCTAGTGGAGTGTCGACAAATAGTTTATGGGATTTCTGCATATTGATTGTTTCCCCATAAATGTTGTTAGGTTGTCTTTTTTAAAAATTTATCAGTTGATAACTTGTGTAACTTGCTTTATGATGGGTGTCGTTAACAGGTTGGGCTGTACTATGAGGAAGCTTTAGCGGCACTGAATGTTGCACCTTTAAAAGATCATTTTGATAGAGCCTGGATATCACATGTGCAGCTTAAGGCTGCTTTATTCTATGCTGAGGCCTGCTATAGGTATAGTTTAGAGCTCCATGAGAAGGAAGAGATAGCAGAAGAAATTGCACGGTTAAAGAGTGGGATTAGTGCTTTAACTGAGGCCAAGAAATCCTCCAAAGGAGCTGCACAGCAGCTTTTGGATGGAATGACCAAGTTAGAGGCCAATCTTAATCGCAACCTTGAGAGGGCAGTGAAGGAAAATGATAGAGTTTACCTCATGAGGATTCCTTCCCCTAGTTCTTTACCACCGCTTTCGGCATTTTCCATGGTGAAGCCAATGTCAATGAATGAGGTACTGGATGCGAGCAAGGAGAAGATGTTTGCAAGTCTTGTTCCTGATAGTAGTGCAAAGGCTCTTTCCAGGTACACTGAAATGGTTGATGATGTCATCAGGACACAAGCTGAGAGATTGCAGCAAGGGAGTGAGCTAACTCGAGTGAGGCTCAAGGAAATGGACCTACCTGATTCTATTCTTGCTTTGGAAGGGAATTTTACTCTCCCTACCGATCTCAAAGAGGAAGTGGAAGCAGTGCAGATTAGTGGTGGTCCAGCTGGTTTGGAAGCTGAGTTACAGCAACTGAGGGATCTGAGGAGGGTGAACCAGGAATTGCTGGTTCAAACTGAGGAACTTTTGCAGAAAGAAGCAACGGAAGATGCTCAATTTAGAAGCCAATTTGGAACACGATGGACTAGGCCTCAGTCCACCACATTGACTAAGAATTTGCAGGATAGGTTGAATAGATTTGCTGGTAACTTAAAGCAAGCTTCTGAAAGTGATGCCCGAATCGAGCGCTCAGTGAGAGAGAATTCTGCACTCATGTCAATCCTTGATCGTCGTCCAGTATGTGTCTCTAACCAATAAGCTAGTTCTAATGTTTGTAATTTATGGGCTTTTATTCTCTTGCATCTCTATACTATGGTTGTGCAGGGTGCATTGATCACTTGCCTTTTCTTTTTTCCTTTCTTTTATGTTGATCATCATCTTTATTAAATTAAAATTTTGAACTGCATTAGTGTATAGGATGGAATTAGCATGCTAGTAAGAGTTTTGGAAGCAATTAGACTCTATCTCTTGGTTATGAGATGCACAAACACAGATATTCTGCTTCAATTGGATATTTCGTGCTTAAGAACTCCTTTTGTGTGCTATGATAGTAGTAATGGAGTTGTTTGATTATGTGAGCTATTCTCATGTCAACATTGATGTTTTAGCTTTTGGCATCACATGCTGCTTCATTTTTCTATTTTCAGTCAGTCATTTAATTTTTAATTTAAGTTAATTTACTTGTATTTACTCTTATCAGATAGAATCTGCCCTTCCAACTCTAGCTAAGCCAATAATGTCTTTGGATGCCTCTGAGGATGCTATCGTGGGGGCTCTGAAGCAGAGCTTGGTAAGATATTCTTTCCATGCCAAAATTTGTGCTTGTTTATGAATTGTTATGACCTGTATAATTACATATTCTGTTTTTTACTTCCCTTTCCCACCTCAACAAAAAAGAAAAGCAAAAGAAGAATGGGGGGAAAGATTAATGCTAGGTTATTTGTTTTGATTATAGAAGCCATTCTTGTTAATCCACTATTTGGGAACAATATCATTTGAATAATTTTTTTTTTCTTAAAGTGGCAAGAGGCTTATGTTTGCTGCAATTAACTTGGCACTCTTGATCTATGATTTTTCACCACCAGCCCCCTTGCTGATGTAGACAATCATTTATCTTCAAGTGAAACATATCAAACCCCAGAGAAATATTAATATTTTAATGTGTTGGATCATAGTTCTGATCAAAATTTTCCAGTGTTTGTTATTCAATCTGTGCTTAGGATTTTTAAAAAATGGGAAAAGAAGCATGCTGAGTTGCACGGGTGATTCCAATAAATATTAGTTTTGATAGGTGCCAATACACAGCTTGTAGGTTATTTTATAATTCTATATTACTCATGCTAGAATATATGTGGGGAAAATTTGCTTCTTTTATGGAGTGAGAAAAACTTATTATGCTTATGGTTTTTACTTTAACCCTGACCTCCTCCCTCTTCATCATTCAACTTGGATTAGTTTGAATTCACATAATCGGCCAACAGGGTAAAACTAGGATTAGCCGTGTGTGAAATAGTACATCTATGGCTAACTGAAAATGCAACTAAAAGTTACCATGTGATATATGAAGAACATGTTGGTTGTGTCATTAGTGAGAGGTTCAGGAGTGGAGATTATAAAATGATTGGTTTAATAATTTCTAGTATTGAGTATATTCTTAGTATCAAAATTATTCTGATAGTTCTCTTACCATCTATGCAGAGGCAATTGGAAACTCTTGGTGCTCAAAGGGCAGGTCTTGAAGACATGCTTAAAGAGATGAAAAGAAAGGTGTGTTTAACTATTTAGTGATAATCTTTTTATCAACTTTGTAACTGAATTGTAGCCTTTTTTCCCCCTGAAGTTCCTAAACATTGGCATATTTCATGAAGTCTTCATGTCTAATCTTTGTACCAATAGCTTTTTTCCTGTTGGTCTGTGACCATAAACATTAATTGCATTATTTTGGTGACTTGGATAATACTTGTAAATGCTTGGAGAATATGTGTGAATCCCCCCCTGGAACTGTTCTCCAAACTGTTTTTATAGCGAGGCTCCTTGATACTATTACTCCTTGGTCCAACATATATTATGGATGGGATTGTTTATTTGCACATTTATGTGAGTAAATGGTTGTGTTATGCCTGTTATGCCTTATATTAAGAATGACACTCCGTTATGGGGCGAAATTGCTATATATATAGAGTTAGATTTTTTAATACGAATTTTTAAATAAAATCTTAGCACGAATTTCTAGTCATTCATCTCACTTAATCTAATGGTCTAGATAATTGATGTGTTAGCAATATTAAATTAAGATTTTTTGACTTTTAATCTCAACCTCTCGATTAGATGTGATGAGTGAATAGAAATTTGTGATAAAAATATCCCATATATATGTATATTTGAAATGTTTTTCTTCTTTGCTAAACAGGATGCAATCACAAATGTCAGAAATTTGTTGTTAATAGATTCCATATATATATATATATTAATATTATGTTTATACATTTAACTATTTTTTCACTCTGGCTGGTGTGTATCATTGCCTATTTTATTCATTCTTTTCTTCTAGTAATCATTATGTCTTGTATAAACTTTGGTTGGCTTGGCTTGGCTTATGTTGTTTTTGTGTATGGCTTTAGGATGACATACTACCAAAATTGATGACATCCACTGGTTCGTATGAGGATCTCTTCAGGAAGGAGATATCAAAATATGATCAAATTTGTGAAGACATTGCCCACAATATTGAGGCACAAGAACAATTACTGTTTCAAATTCAGGTTTTATTTCTTTGTTTTACCAATGTTTTCTAAAAGAGCTTTGCAGTTGTTTCAGTTACGTGGAAGCTCTAGATTTGCCTTAGTTTTTGAGTTTCGAAGGTGATCTGTGCCTGTTGGTTTAAAGGATGTTAATGATGGCTAGAAAATGTTAATTTTGTTCATATTAGCATTACCTTGCTGAAGTCTGTGCTCCTTCATTTGTTATCTATAGAATTAAATCAATCTACATCAAATTGCATGGTATCTTCTGTTAACTTTTTGTTTCACATGTATTGGTAGATCTAATTTATAGAATTTGCTCACTAAAACAACTTTCTTTACAGGCTCAAAATGAGGAGTTTTTCGCCATCTTTAATCTTGAAGATTACAAAGGTTGGTTTCAGTTGTTTCTTGTTCGGTACTGTTCATATTTATTTCATGATTGAAAATTTTATGAGCGCCTACTTAGTACACAATAAGGGATGTTTTATACTTAGGTGGGTGATGAGCCACTTCACTGCTTTTATGGTGTGAAGTAGGGATGCTACTATTAATTTTCTATTAACAGTAGATTCTAGTGCAACTGACAAGATTTAACACAAGGATATGAATATGAACATGTAAAATCTGTGATAAACATGCCTGTCCGGTATGCGAGGGACTGCAGGCTTGGATGATTTTGTACATACATTTTATGTCATGGTTGTCTCGGTTTCTTCAAATATTTGTTAAAGCATTCCTTGAATCTTTTTGTCTTTTGATTCTAAATTATTTGCTGTCAAGTTTGATTTTTCAAGTTTTATGTATAAAAAATTATACATGTAATTAAGAACTTGTGCTTGGGACAATTTTGGCCAAGTTTTCGAATTCTATGTTTCTTTTACCGATCATCTTAGGGATAAAATGACATATCAGAATGTAATGCCCTTTGTTTTACCTTTTCTTAATGGCTCCACTTCTTTTATCCTTCCTAGATTTTAAATGGTTTTCTTAGTAGGTCCTTATAGTTCGGTCAATATATTGAATTGTACTTTCTTGTCTTAGTTTATGCTTTTGGCTTGTGTTTTTTCCTTCAATTGCTGCATTCATCTTTGATTTTATTAATTTCTTCCCTTTTGTCGCAGCATCTCGAGAAAAGTGTTATAAGCAAATTCAAGCTGCCATAGCAAAGTATCGAGAAATTAAGGAGAACATCAATGAGGGTTTGAAGTTTTATGTTACCCTTCAGGTAAGAAGTTGGTTATTTGGCATAAGGTTGCAAACTATAATATTCTGAGTCATTGGATTCTCCAATTCTGGTTGTGGATGGTAGACTTTATTTACTTCTTTATACGTATGAAGAGAGTGGTTCTGTGAGACAGCATGTCTAGTAGATATTTGAAATGTTTTTCATCTTTGCTAAACAGGATGCAATCACAAATGTCAAGCAGCAATGCAGTGATTTTGTGATGACAAGAAACATCCAGTGCCGAGAAATGATGGAAGATGTTCAGAGACATATGGCAGGTCTCAGTTTCCAGGATCGCAAGACCTCTGGCTCTTACGATGGCAACTACCCTACAGTTGGACAGCCTCATCAAGCTCAGAGAGGCACTGCCGCGCTGCAATCAGATCCCCAGAGTGCACCTGCTCCTCATCCGCAAAGTCCTTACTATAGACCTCCTGAGCAGCCAACAATGCCTGGGTATGGTCACCCTGCTCCTTATGGCACGCCACAGCAATCACATCCTTACCATGGACCCCCTGCGCCTGCTGCTCCTTACCCACCTCCACAGGCCCTACAACAGCCACCTGTAAGCCATGAGTATGGCCAACCCGCCTACCCAGGATGGCGGGGCCCCTACTACAATGCCCATGGACAACAACCTCAACCTGGATCTCTTCCACGTCCTCCGTATACCGTTCCATCCCCCTATACTTATCCGAACCAAAGTGGCTACTATAAGCAATAACTTTGTAGTTGGATCATAATATTTGTTTTAGATGATGTGCATAGTTCCACTATTAGTGGAATGATTGAGTTAGATCCTGTTTGTGTTTCTATTTGTCTGTTAATTCTCATATTTGCTTTGTATTTAATTTGCATAATCATCTTGAGTTGTATGTATAGCCTGAAGAATTGATGTATTCTGATTTTCTTAAATCAAATAAATAATTACCATTAAATTTAGCTGAGTAATGGTATAAATACTATTATATTAAGTACGTACGTACCATCATTTGAAGAAATATTGGAATACGATGGGAAAAGAGGGAAGAGCCCCAAACAAATAACGTCAAACCAAAAATTGCAATTTTAATGAAAACCTTAGAATAAGAAAATGGAGATTAGAAAACAATGAGAGGGTTGATCATTTTAAAACAGTATATGTTGATATAAATATTTTGCCTTTAATTTCACTAATTCAATTGTTATGATTTAAAATAAAAAAGTTGAATTTATTGATATTCATTTATTAATCATCACAATCGATAAATTATGTGAAAAAATGACTAAAATATTGTGTCTAATTTTATCTCAAAAAATTTATATCAAAAGATCATTTCATATTATATATTTATATATATATAAAAGTATGAATTATACTTTTCGGGAAATGTTTGATCTGTCATCCAGTATAGACATGTTTGATATTTCGTACTATATAGTACTATATTGTATTACATTATAATATAGTAATAAAATAGTATTATTAAAAAATTATAATGTTTGGTGCATTTATGTATTATATTAATTTACAACAAAAAGTAATTAAAATATATATTTAGAAGATTTTATTTATATTTTATAAAATTTATTTATTATTAATTTTAAATATGTTATCGGAAGGTCGTTGGATTGCCGACAACACTCCATCAGTGCGAGCGTCTGACGACACAACTGACATGAAAATGAACGTCAAAAGACCAGAATCTACTTACTGATTTAGGTTTTTACGTCTAAATAATGTAGTTTTTGGGCATGTGAGGTGGCATAGGCCAATGAATATTTGCCAACAACCCCATCACAAGTACTTGGATCGGATCCTTTTGATCATTTTGATGTTGGAGGTGTTGTCGCTAGCTCCAGTGGCCGTCGCCGTCGCCGGTTGCTCCACACCAACTCCTTCAATAGAAATTTTTATGTTTTTAAAACATTATTAAAATTATAAATATAATTAAATAGTTTTAGAAAGTTTTCATAATAATAATTTATTACTAATTAATTAATGTAAATTACAATTTTTTTTTTGTAATTAATACTATACAATATAATCTTTATACCACCTCTTAACTTTGCATAAATTAATACAGTGCATATATGCATGTGAGA
Source organism: Bursera cuneata (assembly GCA_026212285.1). Classification (NCBI taxonomy): domain Eukaryota; kingdom Viridiplantae; phylum Streptophyta; class Magnoliopsida; order Sapindales; family Burseraceae; genus Bursera; species Bursera cuneata. The sequence goes on along the minus strand of JANLJB010030625.1, from coordinate 19,478 downwards.
GTTATATTTTAAATTATTTAAATTGTTCAAAATTTAATTTTAACCAAACATGAACACTTACAATATTTAAAAATGGTTCAAGCTATGAAACTTAATTTTTTTAATTTAATTTCAGACGTTATTTTATAGTCATTCATTTTTCTAATATAAAAAAAAAAGTGATAGAAATAGTTACTGAGTTGGTATAAAAAAATTACTTTTCAATTACTTTTTTTCACGTATGGATTGTAGTAAATTACTGGTTATCAAAGACTTAGTAGGACTCAACTGCTATAACATCTCTACAAATAGAGCCTCAAAGCTCATTTGTACTTATTTCATTCAGTTAATATGATTTCAGAGTTTAGACTCTTTTTTAAGCAGTTTGCTTTATTTTCGGAGCTTGTGTTGTTTTTACGGCGTAATACTTGAGCTTGTCTCGTGTATGGTTTTTACTGTATGAGAGCAAGAGGAGTTATAGTTTAAGGCTTTCTTTGCTATAGTTCCAATTCGAGTTTCGGTGATGGAGATAGCATGTAGTGTTATGAAGATCATAGCCTCTGTTGTCTAAGTGTTGCGATTTCTACGGGCCTAGGATAAGGGTCCATCAATTGGTGCTTTCATGTGTGAAATTAAGTCAAAAAAATTAAGTTCCAATAACTTGACCCTTTAACAATATAACAATTTAATATCATACAACGTCATGCATGTTTTTTATTTAACGGACGAATTGGATAAAGATTTTAAAAATAAAAATGCTTTCTTGTAGCAACTATATATGGAGTGCTTCTTCCACATCCGGTTACCATAAAAGAGAAAACGTTGTCTCTGAATTGATACAACAATGGAATCTAAAGCTTGGTCCATCAAAGGAAGAAAAGAAAGTTCCCACTAAGGTCTCCTGTTCCTATTTTGGCTAAAAAACAACGGGATTAGTTGGATACACTTTTGAGGTGTTTTTGTCTTCACCTTTGATCCTATCCATTATGTGATTGAAATCAAATCTTAAGATTTGATTGTGTCGAGTGCGGTTAAAAGGGGCATTAATTAAAACCAAAAACTAGGTTTTAATATTATTGTTATTCCTTTAACAATCATGTTTTAGGTAATAATAAAAATGTGCTTTGTCTGCCACCATCACTCAAGTTTCTTCCTTTTTCAAAATGGCCTTACTCTTGACATATCAGTGCACTTTATGCATGAAGGATACAAAAATATGATTTTAAAAGCATTAGAATACTAAAAATTGTCTTGTTTGGCCCTTATGTAAAACATGAAGATTTGATCCAACTCAAGTTATTCGAAAACTTCAGTTTATGACTTAGTTTAACATAACAAACAACAACATTTAAATTTACTACTCTCACTTGCACCAAATATAGAACAAACAATAAACACACAATTTTGAAGTAAAAATAAGGTCTTTTGGATCATTCATCAATTAATGCGCTTGAGAAGGATAAATATGTCGAACATTGGCGTGTAAGTTGAGTCCAAGAAGAGGCCACTTCTGATAAGTTGATCTGTATAATGGTTGAACAGCTCATCCATGACCTCAGTTCCAAAACGTTCTTTAATAATGCCCTCAAACCCAGCTCTCACAGTCAATTGAAACCTCTCCAAACTTTGCCGCTTCATGTCTTCCATGGGGCGTGCTAGTTGCTCCATTCTCTCAATCTTAAAGCACCCATTTCTCTCTATCAACCATTCCAACTCCGCCGGAGTTGCAAAGTAGCAGGGCAGGTTGAAGGACTCCACTTCAGCTTCCTCCACCAATCCCTATATATATATGTGACACAAACATAAAGCAAATTATTAAGCTCTTGCATGCACTCGTTTCTTTGTATATATTAATAAAAGCTTGGGATATTTACTCAGTTGAGACGTTGTTAACTGATCGTATCTGATACATCGAAAAGCATATTATACATCTTTTCACAAAAAGCATGTTAAAGAAGGTTCGATTATTATGTAAAATGCTTAGTTCAGTAGAATTATTAAACGATTGATCTTACCCTCTTGACCAATTCCAATAGGCTGGAGCCTAGAAATTCAATTGCTCCAATGAGTGTGCATTTTGAAGGGTTTGCTCCATTTGGTATACATGGGAGAAGAAGAGCCATGAAACCTCCATCTACAAGCTCCACTGCTCTAGCTTTCAGAAACAACTCCACGTCATCAGCAAACTGAGATGCATAAGCCCTCTCAACTTCCTTGTTTCCATCTTGAAGAATCCTCCCTTTGTTCCAAGCTGGAGAGCTTTTGTCTAGTACTTCGTTCGGAACTCTAGAAAGCCACTGGACTGAATAAGAGGAGTGAGCAAAATGCAACGTGGCCTTGGGAAATAAGCGACCATGAAAGGTGCCCGGCACACCGGCAGCGAAGTAGTTTCTTTCACTTTCTGAAGGGAGTGACTTGAAGAGAGTGTTGAAGTCATTCAAACTATGATCATTAAAGAAGACTTGAAATTCTATGTTTTTGGGGTTTTGACCTTGAGATTCACAGTTGAGTTTTACAGCTTTTATAATGTTTTCAACAGTGAGAATTGAGTTGGGTCCAACTGAACACCCAAAATCTGCAATATTGAATGAATTTGAGGATGAACATAGCAGCTTTACATCAACCTTTTTGGCGATTTCTTCACATAACAACGGCTTTGCTTTATCTAATCCCCTTTGCTGCCAAAAAGAGCAAAAAGGAAGTGCTTATTATGTTGATGCATCGGAACCGTAATCAACTGCAACAACTCGCTAATTGAAGATAAAAGAAATTTATATATAGGTAGCTAGGGATGAGACCTGGTAGCAGCTGGAATTTTTAGCATAGCTATAGGGGCCTTCTCCACCGTTCATCGGATAAGATTTAAGTGAAGTTGGGTTGCTTTTGGTCTCCTTAACTTCCATATTTCTCTTCTTCAATTCTGAACACATAAAATGATTCAACTAATTGGGGTTGAGTCTCAATTGTGGAGATGTGAAATTATAATATGGCAAATGAATTCTCATTAATTTATTGTAAGTGGGGGCGTTGGAGAAAATGCATGTGAAAATTGGAAAACAATTGCGAGAAATTGAATTTAACGTTTTACTGATTCTTTTGATTTTGATGATTATTTGTATGCATAATTTTAATTTGGGGCAATATCAAATAGCATCTTTATGTTTTGACCCAATTTCAGACGGAAAGTATATTTGACACTTTCATTAATTAGACTCTTGAGGTTTATAAAAAATCATCAATTAACATTTTTGGTTAAGTAACGGAGTAACAGAAGAGGGTATTTTGGTAAATAGATTAGAGTAATTTTTAAGGACAAGGAAAAAGTTAATGACGTAAGGGGATAATATCAAATACAATCCTCATGTTTTGACCTAATTTCAGATGAAAAATATGTTTGACACTTTAATCAATTACACCCCTGAGTTCTACCCAAAATTATCAATAAACCTTTTTTATTAACTGATAGAGTAACAAAATTGAAAAAAAAGACTACTATACCACTGATTAAGTCTAGCTCAAATATAATATTTTAAACACTCTATAAAAATAAAAAAAATACCCTAAAAACATAATAAACATAAAAGGGTCTTGGAGTGCATATATAAACTTAAAAATTTTGATTCTGCCCTTGATTAAAATTTCAAATTTGAAAGAAAAAATTAAAGTCATAGACAACATTTGTATTATAAAAAAAAAAAAATCAAATTTGAAATTTTATGACTATAAAAATTTTTATAAAAAGTTTATATATATACGTCAAGGCCCTTTTATGTTTATTATATTTCAAGGGTATTTTTATCTTTTTACAGAGTGTTTAACGTGTTGTATTTGAGCTAGACTTAACCAAGGGCATAATAGTCTTTTCTTCTATTCTGTTACTCTATCAGTTAACGGAAATAACTTGTTGATGATTTTAATAAACTTTAGGGGTTTAGTTGATTAAAGTATCAAACATGTTTTCCATATGAAATTAAGGCAAAACATGAGGGGAGTAATTATCATTGACCACCCTTACCTTTTTTCCATTTTTTCACTCATATGGGACGCTTGCCCTTTTTATCTTCTTTCATCCTTAAGTTTTGAAAAAATCTCTTCTCAAGTCCTCCAGTTAAAAATTCTGTTAGTTAACATCTATTAACCTTCATATTCCAATAAATTTACTATTTTACCCTTACTAACACATAAAAAATTAGTAATTTTTCAAAGACAATATTAAGTTAAATGATCAAATTATCCTTGAAATAAATGCCAATATGTGTTAATATTGTCTATGAAAAAGTAATTTTAATATATGTTAAGGTAATTTGATCATTTAATTTAATATTATTTTTTAAAAATTAAGTCATTTTTTTATATATGTTAGTAAGGATAAAATAGTAAATTTATTAAAATATAGAGGTTAATAGATGTTAACTAACAGAATTTTTAACTGGAGGACTTGAGGAGAGATTTTTTTAAAACTTAGAGATGAGAGAAGAAAAAAATGGCAAATGTTTCATATGAGTGAAAAAAAGAGAAAAAGTAGGGGTGGTTAATGATAATTACTCAAATATGAGGGTGGTGTTTGATATTGTCCCTTAAAAAAGATAACAGAAGAGGGGCATAATAGTCTTTTTCTCTCTTAAATTAATGTGTCAGTTAACAGAAGTTAACAGAAAAGACTTGTCGATGATTTTGGGTAAACCTCAAGAGTCTAATTGATTAAAGTGTCAACCATGCTTTTCGCCTGAAATTAAGCCAAAATACAAGGATAGTGTTTGATATTGTCCCATTTTAATTTTAAATATTTTGGGTTAGGACAAGGATTTGGAGCCATGGACAGCCATCCCTATCCTTGGCGTAAAAGATTAAGGGGATGGAGACTTTGCCCCATTCCTACTCTGATCACTAAAACTCATTCCTCATCCTTACCCCATTTGGAACGGGCTCTTACCCGAGTAAAGAATTCTATCATTCCTAACATCAACAGAAAATAAAGAACCACCATCACTAGTGCAAATGAGTCCACACATCCTTATCCATTAGATCTAGTCACCAATCTATAAATCCCTAACATTGATAGTCTTTTCTCATTGGAAATTGGGAAAAAAATAAAATAAGTTTGTTGCATGTGGAAAAATTGGCCCCCCCAAGTTTTGAATTATTTCTTTAATGTTTTAGAATTGTCAATTTAACTCTTAACAATTCAGTCCACTACACTTTTGTTTTTCTCAGTGTAATCCCTATGATTAAACAAGGTAACTATAACCCTAATTTATGTGCATGGTGACATTATAAAACGCTTGGAAAGATTTGAGGATAGAGTCTACAAAAGGACCGAAAGACTGAATGCTATGGAGAATAGAATGAACATAAATAAAGCACAGCTTGATTAAGTCACTGCTATTTTAATTTAAAAGTTCAAAATTGATCCTTCTTTCGTTTAATTTAAAAGTTCAAAATTGGTTTTGGTAGTTGGAGACACCAAAGGTGTGGTGTGATGCCGATGTGAGTGACACATTGATTTTAGTTTTGTATTATAATTTTGTGTATTCTTTCTACATACAATTGATAATATTATAACATTAATTTCATGAATACATTGTAACACATAAATGCCTGGTTGTATCTCTTTCGAGTAAGGCAAAAGGAACATTTGGAAGATTGCCCCTAGAGGAGGACATGCATTGACTGCTATTTCTAGTACATATCTTCATCTAATAACTACATAGTTTGATTGTTTTTCTTTTTCACTTTCACAACTTCTAACTCCGTTACGTTGTCTACATTCGACCATCTAGACTGTATGGAAGTTACATAAAGATAGTTTGGGTGAGGTTGAGTGGTCAACAATCGTTGTGGATAACGTTCGAGGCAATGAGGATCAACATTTGAAGTCGTGGGAGGTCGTGGACGAGGTAACCATTTTTTTTTGCGATGAAGTTATTTTTCAGTGTTAATATGAATGAATCTAACTTGATTTTGGATGGTTTTACAGGTCTTCTTTTCGGTTTATACAGATGAGCACTTCGTGGTTATGCATATGCATCTTGTACGACGGAAGATCACCATATATGACTCGTTGAACAAAAAGAGAGTGATGTCTCAATCATAGCAAGGATAGATTGTCTGATTCATTGCCTACCTGTTCTGCTAGAGGATCTCATTGGTTCAGATAGGAGGCCCGACATATGTGCAGAGTTGCCCTTGTACGTCGTTAGACGCAATCTCGACGTTCCACATCAGGCCCCTATGAGTGGTGCGTGTGCAACATATGTAGCCATATTGATCAACCATCTCATGTGTGATATCCCATTGGCGAATATCGCCAAGAACGATCATGTTATGATAAGGAAGAGGATGGCAATAGAGTTATGGTATTATGAAAAACCTATAAAGAAGACCAATCAGACTGTAGCACCTCAGAGTCAATCGAACGATGTCCAGATAGTGGAGAAGCCGTAATACATGATTTTGTCATTATATTGTAAAACATGTTATTCATTAATCCATTTCTGTATATATACATTCTTTAGTTGATGATTATCATTCATAAAAAGTGTTATCCTTCTTCTGTATATTGCATTAATTTTTCAATAGATGATTACTATTCATAAAAAATGTTATTCTTTTTATGTATATTGCATTAATTTGTCTGTAGATGATTAAAATTCATAAAAAGTGTATATGTTATTGTAAAACATGTTACTCATAAAAACCACTATGAGTTTAAAATACATAAAAACCAAATATCTGCAATACATTGTGTTATCCATCGTGAATGCAATATAAACTTAAAGTGTTATAATTTATTACAAATAATGAACAAAAAATTGTTCAAAATAACAAATAACAACCAAGACTAAAAAAAAAATAATGAATAACATCATTAATGGAAAAATTGTCATTCAAGATGCTGCCTTTCTTTTGGCTATGTTGGAGACTTCCAATGGAATTGGGTTCTGGCACGTCATACGGTTATGACCAACTCTATTGCATCATGAACACTTTCGACGTAGTTCTACCGGTGTCTCACCTGTTGAAGGGATATGTCTTACCCTACGTTGACCACTTCGAGTTTTTTGTATGGGAGGGAGTACAACACGCGATCTAACTTTGTCGGAAACCACCCATTGTGTATGATGACCAAGGGGCATAACAGGCATTACATATGAATGTAACCATTGCTCTGTTGTGTACATTAGGCTACAAAATTGATGAAAATTGTTCATCCGACGATGCCGACAAATTGTGATTGCATGCGGACATGGCAGTTGGTCGGTGTCAAACTTTTGCATGTGCATGTTCGTCCATTCATATCAACAAGGGCGTCAATACCACCATCATATACCTCATATCGATTCACATCTAATGTCGAGACTCGCATCCCTCTGGATTGTTCTACTCTTTCCTTCAATTATTTTTCGGCCCATATTAACAAAATATGTGTTCAATTTACCGCTATCTCATGTTTTCATGCGAACCAAGTTTGAAGAGCTTTCCGATAATACTCAACAACCAATGAGATTGGTAATAGGTGTGCGTGTCTTAACTTATTGTTCATGACTCCGCTATGTTATTAGTCATTAAATTATAACGTTTACTCGAAAAATGGGTACGTGGCCACTTGTCGAAGCCAATTTCGATTTGGAGGTACTCAGCTGTAGAGGGACAAAGCGATCTAATCTTTCTGAAATGCTTTTCGAATTTTGATTCACGGTACGCATACACAACACACTTGAGCTGCTCAATGAGTTTGTTATCAAACTTGAATCTTGCCTTAAGATTTTAATTTATATGTTGAGTACAAAAACCATGGACAGCATTGGGAAGACAATTGAAATAGCTTTCAGTATGCTTTGATGGCGATCCAAAACAAAAACAATATCTTCGACATGGCCGATATGTGAGTGAAGCTGTTGGAAAAACCATTCCCATGATGCATCATTCTTTGAATCACTAATTCCAATTGCCAGCGAAAAAATATGTTAATTTGTATCCTTACATGCTGCTGTAAAAAGTGTGCCTCAAAATTTTCCCTTCAAGAAAGTTCCATCTGCGACGATTACTGGTCTTATCGCTATTAGAAACCCTACCTTTGAAGCACTTAATATGATGAAAAGGTATTTAAAATGATTCTTTGAATCTATCTCTATTTTTGTTTTCAAATCGGGGTTGGTAGTTTCCAACATATGACAATATCTAGGTAGCGTGGCATATGATTCTGCGGGATCACCAAGTAGTTGGTTAAGGGCCGATTCCCTGGCCCTCCATGCCTTGTTGTAAGAAATTTTAATATGCATGTCTTTCTACATGTCAAACATTATATCTCTTGGCCGATATACTTTCGAACAATCTTGAAAATTGTGTTTTATGCAGCGCTTAATTTACTCCGTTGTTGCTTGCTTGTGTCCAGAATGAGTTGTGTCCTCTTACACATGTGCCACTGGTCATATCTCTTCACCTGGAAGCATGGATATTCTCTGCTGACTGTTGTAGCTCTTATCCTCCACCTACAACTTTTGTCATGACATACCGTCTCAAAACGATCTTTCGTAGACTTAGATACAATGAACTCAAAGTTCTTGTTCGTTGCTACTGTGACAAGCTTTGTACGAAGATCCAACTTGGTGTCAAACATCTCTCCAACAACTATGCCCAAACCAGCATCTACAAAAGAAGACGTATCTACACCACAAGCATTCTCTGTGACAAAGGGCATAAATTGAGCCCCAATACCGAAATTTTCATCCGGTGTTCTTCCACTTCGATGAACAATGTTAACATCATTCCTACCAGTGTCAACATTATTATTATTAACTAGTAAAGCTTCATCATCCCATCTAATATTTGGACCAATATCTTCATTTCTACCAATATCATAATTATCTGGACCACTACCACCATCAACATAGATATTATCTTTATTCCCACAAATGTCATCATCATCATTTGTACCAACATCTATATCTATCTCAATATCCTCATCCCCAATATGGTTATCATTTTCAAAAGATATAAATTCAGTAATCTCGTCGAGGCACTCTAATTGGTTACCAAGATAACTGTCTATTATTACATAAAAGTCACGTTTTTTCTCCGTGACACTCTTTGATTGAGCTTTACCCAACATAAAAAATGGGGATGATGGTGTTGCCAGGGATGATGGGGTTGACGACATTGGTTGAGACAATTGATTACTTGTACTTGCTGAACACAAGAGTCTTGCGTCCCTCACATATTTCCCTCAAGAAACCTTTTTACCTTCGAAAGGCGCAGAAGGACAACTTCTCTTTACTCTTTCCTCGACAACAACCATCAACGGAGTCAGCTTGTCCCTACCTCTACAATATTGAATAAATAATTTAATATCTTCATCGTTTTCGAATGTTACCAATGGAGAAAATTTTGAGGTATAGTGGGCAAATACAATAGTCAATTTCAGAATATATTTCTCTTGTTCAAATCCTAGTTTAGCAAACAAAACTTCCAACAACTGAGTAAATCGAATATCCCTCGCAATTGTCATCTCTTGACACGACCCCCATGTAATTAAGTTGGCAGCTTTGTTCCTTCTCCCAACAACCACCGTAATGCATCATGGCACATATTTCTTTCATTACTCTGTAAATCCAAAATAGAAAAAAAAAAAAACAGAAGTCTTTGTAATTTTAGCATGAGTTTTTTGTTAATGGAAGTTAATAGAAATTGATAGAAATTGGATGAAACAGATCCCTTTAAAAACCAGAAAGGAAAGGAGGTTGTGTTCCCTATATAGATAATGTACCGTCATTTTATATACAAGGACTGTCATTTTTATCGGTCGTTATTCCAGTAAGATATATACTGTGTTCTGGACTGTTAATTTGGTTCGGGTGGACAGTCATTTGTGATGATTTGACATTTGTAAAACCGTCAACTTTAATTGTTTCTCGTCATATTTTTGACGGACCAACTATCAAGTGGACCGTTATTTTATGACGGCAATACAGTATTGACGGACTAACATTCTCAACCGACAAAAATGATAGTCCAATTCAACCAAAACACCGCCGACGAGAACTAGATTTTCCAGCAACCATTCCCAACTACAAAAGCACCTCTAAATCACACATTTACCACCCACACAATAACTATGCCTCATTCAACATCCAAATCAATGAAGAACAAATTACATAATATCATACGAATTACATAAAATCAATTACCGTACGTTGGGCTTTGCTAATCTTGTCAGTGGCACGTTGGGATCTTGCTTGGGTAAGAGTTACTAATCCAGCAAGGGTTGGGAGAGTCGAAGAATGAGACAGAGGTGGAGGAGCTGAGCTCGAAGGCAATGAGAGAAAGAAAGAAGAGAGAAATGGGTAAAGGAAGGAAAAAAGTTGGCATAAAAAGTGGTATGTTAAATGGAGGGTATTATGGATAATTAGCATGGGAGTGGTTAGGCTCATGCAAGGATTCATGATGTCTGACTGTTTTTAAAAGATCCCCCTTAAATGTGGCTATTTTGATAAATTTCCCAAGTAAACGCTATTCAGGTGGTCGAGAACCGAGAACTACGCACATGGTTCAAATGCTGTTTTCAAGTTTTTTTCTCGTTAAATATTAGGGTTTATTTTTATTTTATTTAAAGAAAACATCTAAGGTGGGTTGCTGAAGAAGACCTGCTCTCATGATTATTACATCTGGTGGCCTAAACGGATGATTCTCGTCGACATTGCTTACTATCAAAATTTGATTGGACTACTTTTTCATTATATTTTGTGAATGATACAGAATTTGGATTTGTGGTTTTTACCTGGTATTTTTTTTTTTGGATAATATGACTTTTGTTTTGATTTATTAACTCATAAATTTGGGTTATGGTTGACCATTGAAATCATGAATTTCTTTAGTTTTTTTAGCAAGAACCCTCTCACCTTTTTGGCCAGCGTATTAGAAATTAATGGAGTCACCTGTACAAGATATATTTTTTATTCCAAATGAGGTACATGGACTCTGATATGATTGTAGTTCAATAATAAAAGTCTATAATCTAATATCAAAAATATTATTTTGATATTTTTTTTCGTAGGAATTATCAATATTTTTAACTTATTTAATAATAATTAATTTAGAGTAGAATTATAGTCTAATAATACTTAGGGTGTTGTATTTCAAGTGGTGGATATATTTTATTTCTAATTATACCATTTGTTGTCTAGTTACTCAACAACATACCAGTAGCTTCACCACTACACCAGCACATACTTTATCTAGTGTTCCCATTTTCTTTTTGTTAATTAAAATCTATTAAAACAATATTAAGGGTAAATATGTCAAAATGCTACGATCAACCAAAGATGGAAAATGTTAGTCAGGGGATAACACCCGAATGAATATGCTAGTATCTTCTTGGGTTTTGGAAAAGAATCTCTTTTTATCTTAAGAGGCATGAATGTGCTTTTATAGGTAGTCTTGCTCGTGAACTAGATCCCTGACCATCCATTAATACAAGGTATCACGATCTCAGGGACATTCTAGATAATTCCTAAGAAATCAACAACTGATGTTGAGATGTTGCCACATGGCTACTCGTTATTGTTTTGCTAATGAGTTACGACATTAAGCCATGAAACATGTATGCACTACTAATCACTGATGTTACATGTAAGTCATCTTAGTTCAGAAACCCATTTTGCGCCAAACTATGGATTCACGATTCAGCATGTTAAAAATATAAATGCTTATGCCAACTTGTAGCTGTTGGTACATTTGTATGCTATGGAAGCATTTAAAGGCCGATGAAGCAATCCTATTCCTCAATTATTTTGGCAACGGAATATAATGAAGTATCTGCTACCAGAGTGGAAGATTATACTGAAATAATCTCCCATGAATCGATAAGTTTCTGGAAATGAGGCCATTACAGTAATAATCAACAGGAAAAATATATCAATCATGATAGCAATATGGGAGAAAAGTAAAATGACTGTACACGGTAAAACTTGAGAGAGTTTTGCAAGTAATCAAACTTGTGCAAACTCAATAGGATGTACAAATTTCTGTTTTGCGTTCAACAAGTCACACTCATGTTTTTTTCTTTGCTCAATCCTATAATCTATCTACACACATTACAACTGAGAAGATCAACAAAACCCCATTGGAAATACAAAACTCACAAGTATTGGACTTGGAAACAACTGTTCATGGTTTATGTTGAGCATAGATTGATGAACGAACTTCTTGTTGAGGTGACAGGGTTTTGCCATTCACCAGCACTTGCTCTAAGAAGTCCACACGAATTGACTTGAACTGGTAACACTGGTTCAATTTACATGGAACCAAAACTAAAATCAGGAGTCTAATCATCATCATGATGGTAGATCTATTGAAAAAGAAGAAAGAGAGAAAAACAAACTAAAAGTCTCTTGGACAAATTGTTTACAAGATAGCATGTAAATTTCTGCTGCCTCTAAGGGGAAAAAATTACTAAAAAGATCTACAATCTATGAGAACATACCTTGCCTTTCCAAGAAAAATCAAAATGACGGTAATAAGGTTCCAATAGTGTCAACTGATCTCCTTCTTTAATCTGCAACCAAAGGGTTCGCTTAATTCTAATGTACTACTTGCATTTTCTTTTTAACAAATTTATTATTAGTATTATTATTATTATATTTGTACAAAAACAAAAAATATTATAGTTTACTACTTGTACTAATTGCCAGTAACAGCATGACTAGTAGTTTTCCCAATATATGCAAGGTAGAGCATAATCTGTTCATAAGGTTTTATACCATCTATCTTTTTTTTAACTGAACCATGACTATTCTCATCTAATGTTCGCATTTATTGGCATGCATCGGATATTGAAACTCAAGCATGATAAACAATAACAATGCAGAAAACAGTCTGGTGATGGTGTCAAGACTTGTGAGCAAATCTTTCATTAGTTTTTAATTTAAACTTGACTGGCGACATTTGAGAGGAAGCAAAAGCCCTAAGAGAGTTACAACTAAGGAAAACACAGTCTACTCCTATATATTTCTTATTCAACTGGTAGTAATTGCAAAGTAAATGGGAGGGAAGTATGCTTTCCCTTGTGCTTTACCAAAATTTACAAAGCAACCCGACTGCTTTCCTATGTTTGCGAATTGACTTGGGTTACGGATGTTGTTCTAGCTGTATTGACCGCATCCTTTGGGATTTTGATTTTTTGCATAACAAAGGATTTACTTGTTACTAACAGAGTCTAGCTGATGCTCTTTGAGGAAGTTATAACAAAACTTATTGTTCCTCATATTGCACTTAGCTTTCACAAGGACAATGGAGTATCAAGACGGTGCAAGGCATAAGGTTTTTGGGCCTCTAATGGCCCAAAAAGTGTAAAAGTCAAGCAGCTAACTCTTACCGCATCATCATGTATTCTGTACACTGATAGAACAAAGCATGTCTGATTCGAATCACAGAGCAAATAGTACCTGCAATATGAGAGAAAACCAGAGTTTGTCTGTGATGTCAACAAGTTAATAATTTACAACGGAATAAAATTTATATGGTGAGTTTGTTTTCATTATAAAGCTACATGCAAGATGATGCTTAGGGGACAACTTTTGAAATATGTGTATGTGGGGCAGTATCTACTAGTTCTTATAAGTCATTCCAAACCTATTAAAAACTGGGAAAAAAAAAAAAGAGCAGCAAATACTATTGATCTGTCGGCATCACAAAAATAACATAATCTGATGGTAATACAAGTCGTACACATGAAGTGTAATGTTATGCTTAATACATTTACAAAGTCCAATAAATAAAGCAAGAAAGTGGTCAAGTGGACTACTCACAGGGGAGTGACATTGCCATGCTTCACAAAGAATAGCACTTTTCCCACAACTGCTACTGCTTTGTTTAGACCCTCCAAAAGCAAATCCACAGTAGCTCTTTTATGAGAAGAATTCACTAACCAAATAAGAAGCATCCAGAAAAAATATAAATGTATTAGGATAGCAAACTCATCTGTAGAAAGATAAACTACAGGATCAAAAAGAGGTAATAAGAACCAGTAAATAGAGCGCAAGGAAGACTTATGTAGCTTACACTTAGCAGCAGTCAGAGCTGATGCCAAAGATGCAAGTCGCTTACCTCTAGCATGTCCCTATAAAACCACATCTTGTTAATGCCAGATACATCTATAATAGAAATAATGCTCTATGTATTACATTAGATCCATTAGGAGTGACATCATGTAATGTAAAGAGAAACCCTTTTTTCCCTTCCTACTGTTCTAGTAAAAGCAACATGTGAAATGGTTTACATCATTACCCTCAATAAGTTCTCAATCCTATCAAGAAGATCAACCATCTTTTGGACTTCTTCAGTAGCATTAAGACTAGGATCCTTTAAGGCAGCGGCTTCAAACCCACTAAGGGCCCTCTCATAATTCTCTAAATATGTGTGCACCTGCAAACAGAAACTCCAATACAAATAAACAAATAATTAAAATAAATATAAATTACAAATAAGTCATAGAACAGTACTCGGCTCCTGACTGGTAGGATGAGACTACCTACAAACAACATTTTAGCATTAAATATAACATCTTCAATTGTACCATTCTGTACATCACAATTTTTTTTTATATGGTTTTTATATTGTTTAAAAATCCCTGCCTGCACCACAAAAGACTGATGCCAGATGCCCAAAACCACTAATTGGTCATAAGTTCAAATTTCCTCCATCAGAATAATTAATACCTGCATTATCTTCAAACATAATCACATGGTTATTTATAAAATATCAAGATCATTTCCAACTGTTTTGAATCGCTAAAGGCTCAGAAATTGAACCATTTTTTTAAAACAGAAGCATCATATGTAAAGACTCTCATTTTAGAATCAGTAAGAGAATTGAAGAAACAATACAGGTGAGTTAATTAAAAGTGACAGAGTAGGCACTGAAGAGTGCCAATCTCGAGGATAGAAACTCTAAACATTATGGTTCTCATTTGTGCTATTACATAGCAGTTTTGGCAGGTTTAAGAAACTTCAGCAAGAAGGTAGTGGAATGATAGAAATTCTAAACATGCATAGGTCACTGATGGAAAACGAATTACCATGCAATTGGTCAACTGCTGGTGGCCAGAGGAGGGGAAATCTAGAAGGGACATGTGAGGAGCACATTAATTGATTATTTAAACAAAGCAGAGACATGCAGACAGTTCGTCTTCCCTTGTTAACAGTTAAGTATTGCCCTCATGATACTATACATTTAAACTGAGATAGGACCTAGGGAGTAAAATATGGAAAAGGAAGTAAAATAGGGAAAAAGGAGTAAGATTCCTCATTAGATAAATGATTTTGACAACAAAATTCGTTAAGTGAAGAAGAAAGCAACCCAACAAGAGAAAGAATACAATAATAGTATGACCACACCTTATGGCATAGAGAAAACTGGGAGGAAATTTAACTTACAGTGGCACAGTTAAAATACAGATCTGGATTGGACCTCATTTTTTCGTCTTTCTCCTGATGCAAGTTATTAATAATCAGAACATACCCCTAATTACCAAAAAAAAAGGAAGAAGAAGGCAAAACTGAAAATATATATATATATATATATGTATCATGCCATGTAAAGAACAGTACAGCAAATTTCTAATGCTCTGTTAGCCGCCATCAATGAACAGGTCTTCATGAATGGGAAAAAGGAAATCATGTTACAAACCACTAATTTGAAGAACCCCAAAGTAATTGAAAAAAGGATTCCAAGGGAAAGTTATGTGTAAACTCACAGCATTTTGGTATGCTTTTAAAGATTGAAGAAGTTTGTGGTGATCCCAAGCTCCAGTCACAAAAAAACTCGTGAGGCATGCATTTCCAAGGTTGTCTGTCAGCAGGATACATTATAAGAAAATACCATATAATGTTAGGTCCGAGAAATTAAGAAAATATAAAACCTGAAAGCAGAGCTTCCCATATAAATTGAAAAAGTAGAAGATAGAATCCACAGGGATGCATTTAAACCCAAGCATATAGAAAAAGTCTAAATTCTTTTCTCCACTCACAGGTAAACGGTCAAATCATCAGTTAGCATTTTCATATAAAGGTAGCCAAAAGAAATCAGTAGACACTATACACTGGACATGCAGATTAACTTTTGTAGTCAATAAAAAATACAATACGTAATAAGGATCTTAAGTCTCATGAAGTAAAGCATTTATTTGCATGTTAATAACATTAAATAACAAAAGATCAGAACATAAGCACATATTTTGGATTGATTTATAATTGAATCTTACACCAAGAACTTCCATCTTTGACATCAAGTGTGACAGCTTCTTTGGCGTGTTGAATGCTTTCCTCAACCATTTCTGCCTGATTCTCAGAACCTACAAAAGGAAAAAATTATATATATATTTTAGTAATACAATGATCAATTCATATTTATGTACAAACTACAACTTTTTTCTTGTCATGGAACAAGGCAAAAAGCATCCACCACTTCAGTTATTACTATTCTTATTACTACTAATTTCTATGGCAAGGGAAACAGCAGGCAGTGAAGAATGCAGTAGAATCTTTTCTATATTCTAACAATGACCTAGCACCAAGACTTTGAATCTTCACATCACAGAGGTTAACGCTGAAATCAGAACATCAATACTACTGGTGGCCACAGGGTTATTAATTTGAGAAGTGAAACAATAATTTGGAACCATGTTCACAACTGCCTCACTTTAAACTGCAGTACCATGATAACTAGTACAAGTTCTGATATGAATAAACAGGAATGCAAATGTCTCTGTATCATCTCCTCATCTAGCAACTACCGTTTCTTATATAACGCCACAAAGAATTGCTCTAGAACAATTTTATGCATAAATAAACTAAGAATTGGCTACCAAACCACTATATAGAGGACCAAATGAATGTTTCAAGACCATAAAATACGATTGAAAATATGGCTCTTAAAATGATACCGCTAACAGCCAAAAATTAATTGTAAATCTAAATACAGGAGAAGGAAAAGAATTTTCTTGCCTTGAGCCATGCTTCTTTCAAGCATTGATAACTGACAAAGTATCTTCTTGTTTGGACCCTGTATGAGACAAAAATATATATAGGATGAATAAATAAGTAGATAATCTTAAGAAAGCACTGACCTAAAAGCTTAAGTTTATAAGTAAGGGCCCAACTACAATATTTAAGCTATTTTTTAATACAACCCCTCAAATGTAAGGGCCTCAACTTTTCTAATTTATAGGTGGGTGAAGGCCTCATATGTCCTTTGCACGTGAGATTTGAATACTAGACTTAAGTTACTTTAGCTTTGATAGTTTAGGAAACCACTTTACCTAAAAGCTTAAAGCTTATATGTAAGCGCTTAAAAATAATATTTAAGCTATTTTCTAACAGATAAAAACTTAGTAGAATTAAGCATAGCATTAACATACATAGAATGATCTATTGAAAAACAAAATGGCAATCTACTATAAGATACGACCTTACTTAACGCAAGATTGAAGCAATTCTTGGCTGCAGGTGCATCTCCCTTCTTCCAAATGCAGATACCCAGACATAGCCAAGCGTCTGCAAGGGATGGATTCAACTTGACCTGGAGTATAAAAGCTTCAGAACATGAACCTGAGCTTAAGCATTACGACATAACAAACTACTGAACCTAACAGTCTATTTTTTGCTTACAGCTTTTGAGAGATGATCCTCTGCTTCTTTCCTGTAGTCAGGAACTATATCCAACATCTTTCCTTTAAGATATTCATATGTTGCACGTTGTACAGGTGACTTTCTTTGTTCTGCAAAAGAAGATGATATATTTCACTTCCAATACTAAATGTGACATACAAAAATAATAAATTTGCCGCAACCATTACATAAACACCTAAAGAGAAAATTTCATCAACCGAAATCCCATCACTAAATGTGACATAAAATTAAACCACATCATACAATCTTTCAAGCAAGTAATGCAAGAGAACAAGAGTAAACCGGTAACATTACCAAAATACCACCATTTGGTAAGCACAATGACAAGCAACATTATAATCGTAATATTCAACATATCTTTGGTTCAAATGATCAACCAAAAATTTATCATAAACCCCAAATTTTGTTACATTATATAAAGCTCCCACAAACATACTCCAAAGCTTCAAGTCCAGTTCATTTCAGCTCTTAAACTTTTAAAAGGGTAAAAATAAAAAATAAACAAGAAGCAGTACATGGTGACAGAAAAATCGAAAAGGGTGAGAAGAGAAAGTGAAGAGGGTACCAGGAGGAATGGAATCGAGGATTTTGAGAGCGAGATCCGATTCGTTTTGCAATGTGGCGACTTTGTCATCTGGGTTTGCTGGAAAAAATGTTTCTTTGATGTGATACAGATTATCTGCCGCTCTTGTGGCTCTTGCCCATATATCTTCCTCTACTGTTTCAGCTGCTTCGTTACTCATTTTACTGATCGTTTCAAGTAAACAACAAGAAACAGTTCACAGAGAGTGGACATCGAACCCCGCAATGGGACTGTTCCAAGGGAAGACTACTAAAAATGTTTCTTTATGTCACGCAAACGGTGCCGTATCAGCGGTTAAACGTATCGTACTAGCTTTAGTTAAAAAACGAAGGGAAATTATAAAAAATAACCACAATAGAGAGGTCATTTAAAAAATAACCAACCTACCTAGTGACTAGACTCAAATGTCCTTCGCTACGTTTTAACCCTATTTATGCCTTCAACCTTCTCACCTTTAACTTCACCCTTGAACCTCAAAGTAATATTGACGCTTTACACCAATATGTACCATATTAAGATCAAAATTGAATTTATAATCTATGTTTTTAGTATCTAAAGTTGTATTTTAAGCTTAATGTCTCACTCTTATTCACTTGTCAATTACTTTTGCTTAGGAAAGATAGTTTTGAACGGATCCTTAAATCATGAATTAATCCTGAAAAATTAGTTTTAAAACGGTTTGGAGTTGTATATAATAAACAATTTGGAAGGATTTTTAAAAAAAAAAAGCATTTGAACAAACTCCTACATATTTGGGTTTAAAACTTAATCTACAACAATCAAGACCATCAAACCATTGATGACAACGGTCAGCCCATTGGACCATGGCATGCAGAGTACTCTTTGCTTGTTAGCCTGTTAGTTGGTCTGTCATGCTCCAATGGGGTACCCCATTATCACCGTAATGGACCCACAATCAGGATCACTAGACGACTGATTAACCTGATGGGTTGACGGTCCTTAATCTAAGAAAGGCTTTTTTTATCATTTTAAACATTAGTTTTTTTTTTTAAGACTCTATTAATCATTTTGATCTTGTTAACAAGATTATAGATAAAGTTCGCATATTATACGTTTACAACTAATGATGATGTTAATTACAAGGGTGATCATATTAACAGGTTGAGAATCTTAAATGATATTAGATTTAGGAGGGTGTATTCAATTAAGACTTTTAAAGACTTTTTATAACTGAATGACTTTTATAAACTTATAGACTTCTAATGACTTTT
>JANLJB010030624.1:0-28359 GCA_026212285.1 Bursera cuneata | reverse complement strand
CTGTGGATACGATACTTGGACTTACCGAGGACTATACTTAAGATTACCTACACTTGGGTAACACTTTCTAAGTTATAGCAATTCCTATGACTAGAACTCTCATCACCATGACTAGAACTCGACAAACTCCTTTGTGAACCATTATTATCCCCTAATTGTAGAAAATAAATCTTATCATCAAAACTATCCCCTTTCTATATAGGAGACCCATATTTGCATGTCATACTTAAGTTGTAACTTGCTTCCTCATGGAACTTAACGTCCCTAGAACAGGGCACCAAATCCTATACCTTTTGACTGTTTCTGGATAGCCTAGAAAAATACCCTTTCTAGCTCTAACCCCTATCTTATCTTTCTTAACATGAAAGTAAGCAGGACATCAAAAAACTTTTAATGTGAGTAATCTGTAGAAATACCAAACCATACTTTCATGGGTATCTTGAAACCCATAACTGATGATGGAGACCGATTTATAAGTTAACACGCCATTGATAAGCCCACCATATCTTATCTAATCCAGCATTAGACAACATGTACAATACCCTCTCAAGTAGTGTGTGGTTCATCCTTTTTACTACACCATTTTGTTGTGGTGTCCCTTTAACAATGAAATGTCGGCTAATCTCATGCTCTTGACAATATACCTTCAAAGGGTGGATTCCCCACCATTGTTAGATTTCACCACCTTAATAACCTTGCCAGTCTGCTTCTCTACCATCACCTTCCACTGTTTAAAGATGTTGGTGACATCATTCTTTTTCTTCATGGTATAAATCCATACCCTCTAGCTGAAGTCATCAATATAACTAACAAACCACCTGGAACCTTCTTTGGAAACCACCCTAGAAGGCCCCCACACATCTGTATGAATGTAGTTAACTATACACATCAGTTGTATCAAATCTCACCTAAGTTTGCTTCCTTAGGATGCAATGTTCATAGAAATTCAGCTTCCCCAACTAGTTATCACCAAGCAAGCCTCGCTACTCAAAGCCTTCAACCTTTGCTCACGTACATGCCCTAAGCGTATGTTCCATAACTAAGTTTAGGCCATGCTCTTCTCATCTAGAACTTCTGAGACCATAGGTCCACCTTCAACCGTATCTCCTTTGAAAAAATACAAGTTAGCTTGTCTAACACTTGTGAGCATCAATCTATCACTATTGTACATATAACAATAGCTATATTCACATACAAACCTAAAACATTGAGCCTCAAGTACCGCAAGAGAAATCAACCTTTAGAAAGAGTCGGCACATGACAAATCTCTGTAAGCTGTCCAGTTGACCTATTTGTCAATCAGAATCAAACAGTACCAATACCCATTATCTTACATGCTCTTGAATCCCCTATAAGAATTGATCCACCTTTTACCTCATGATATATGGTAAACCATTTCCTAATTGAACACAAATGGTAAGATGTTGCAGTATCAAGCACCCATCTCTCATATAGATAATCATCAACATTAGCCATCAACACCTCTGTTAAGCCCCTTATAACAATAGCATCAATATCACCATTAACGCTACCCAAAGTAGACTCAACCAGATTTACATTGCCAATTATTTCTTCTTTGACACCCTTATCCTTTATATTCGGACAATCACATCTGTAGTGACTCTTCTTATGACAACCATAACACTTAACTTCAGACATATCTCTCTCAAAGATTGTGAGTGGCCTCTATTCTTCTTCTTGCTACTTTGCTTGTTCTCATTACTTGTATTACCTTGATTCCGACCTCTGGCCATAAGCCCATGTGATTCTGTATCATCAGCCCTATCTTTCTTATTGGTAGCTTTCGTAAGAACGGTAGCAACAACTTTATCATAGACTAACTTCTCCATCTTGTTCGTTACCAACATATCAACTAATGTCTCCCACTTAGGTAATAATGAAGTCAAAAATAATAGAGACTTGATATTATCATCATAAGAAGCCCTTAATATTTGCATTATGAAAACAAGCATTCAAATTCAGTAGCATGATCAGTCATGAGTTTACCTGGTTCAATTCTGAACATGAAGAGCTTTTTCTGAAGGTAAAGTCAACTCATTTGATCCTTCCTGAGATAGGTCTTCTCTAACTTGTTCCAAATAGACTTCATAGTCATTTCATCATGGTAATTATATGCAACTACAGCATCAAGACATAAATATATAGTACTACAAGCCTTCTTATCCATCTTCGTGAACTTTACTATATTATAATCAGGTGGAATCAATACTAGTTCCCTATCTATCGCATCTGCCAGATCAGTATTAATCAAGATATCCATTACCACAATCTACTATCTACTAAAATTGTTTCTTCCATTGAATAGAAAAACATTAAAACCATGGACCTTCACGTAGTGATCACTCTTCTTTTCAACTATCTTGCCAAACACCAAAACAATATCGTTGAATAATATCCATAAACTTGGTAGTGAATAGTAAAAGTCATGAAGAGTGCTAATGAATCGTAACTATAAATAGTAGCCATCATGAATAGTATCAGTGTCATATCCTGGAATCCCTTATACAGGAACCCCGAGGGTGTGAACTATGCAAATGATATAAAACAATTTTAAAATCATTCATTTATCCGTAATATATACATAAAACATAAATTTTCAAACAAATCTTCTTGAATCTTTTACATAATGTTTGAAATACAAAATGCATATGATGGTCCATTTCTAAACTTCTCGGAAGACTCTAAGTGAGCTTCGAAATATCCCTACATGGACTCTAATCGTGAGCTCTGGTACTTGTGGAAGAAGAAGGGGTGAGCAAACACAGCTTAATAGGAATATCACAACATACACAAAACTATAACATTTAAATCAGTATACAGTCAAATTAACATATATATCATATGTTCATAAACATACTCTGCTTCCATTTTTCTTTACCATTCTTATATATATATAGTGTCTTCCTTGGGCTCCAGATCAACTGGCCACCTCAAGGCCTAACACTTTATTCACATCAGGAGTGTTTTCCTTAGGTTCTAGATCAGCTGACCACCTCAAGACTTAACACTCTAATCACACCTGGAGTGTTTTCCTTGGGCTCCATAACAACTGGCCATCGCAAGGCCTAACACTCTAATTACACCTGGAGTGTTTTCCTTGTACTCTATAATAATTGGCCACCACAAGACCTAACACTCTAATGACACTTGAAGTATTTTCCTTGGGCTCCATAACAACTGGCCACCACAAGGCCTAACACTCTAATTACACCTGGAGTATTTTTCTTGGGCTCCATAACAATTGGCCACCATAAGGTCTAACACTCTAAATCTCGCATATATCACCCTTCAACCTTAATTCCTCTGACATGTCCGGTTTTACTTTTGTATTTTCATTACCATTACTTTATGAAATGTCATTATCCGTTCCACTTCCATATCTGTATACTTATTTCTAATTTTAACTCACAGTACGCAAAATTCGTAACCAAGACGCATTTTGAATTCCACTTCAAAAACCCCAGACTTTTGTGGTCCAAAACCACAATCACACAAAAAGCATCACATTTCTATTTCCTATTGTAGATACATGGTAAATCTCTATAAATCCCAAGTTAGAATCACATACGGGTCTCAATACCACGATCCTAAGTGGAAATCGCCTATTTCTCAGCAAACCCTAACTCAAACTCATGAAATCAACTGATTAAAATAGAATATAGAAGGGTAAAAGTGAAATCCTTAGCTTGGATTGACGATACGTGAGGTCCGGACCCTTTCGCTCTTCTTTCTCTTTCTCTTTCTCTTCTTCTTTGTGCCTCTGTCGCTAAAAAATGAATGGGAGGGGCTAGGGTTTCTTTTTTATAAATAAAATTTGGGACATGCTCGGTATTTTAAAATCTTTAATTACATGAAAATCGGCATTGGCGCCGCGGCGTAGATCATTTTGTGCCTCGGGGCAAAACTGTACCTCGGCATTGAATCGATTTCACGTCGCGGCGCCAACTCTCTCACTTCGAGTCTGTGGCTCAACGTGAAATTGATTTCACGCCTTGGCGTGAAATGAGTTTCATGCTGCGGTGCCAACTCTCTGCCTGGTGAGAAACCTTTCCGAATTCATCCAACTCTTCACGCAAACATTACCGAGGCCAAACATACATATATAACAATCCAAGAACCTCTCATTTACAACAACACAACTCATTAATAAATACATGTAAGGGAAAACGGAGAAGAAAAAGAAAGAAAAAAAATTCATTGTTCCAAAAATTCGGGATGTTACAACCGGACCGGGAACAACCTTTGATACCACTTGTTGAAAAAATCTTGAGTTAATGCCAACAAAGTAAACTTTGATTAATCCAATCTAGGAAATACTAAGTACAGCCTATGAACAACTTAAATAACTATCCTAATTGAAATTGTTAATTGCAGACTAAAAATAATCAATCACAACGATAATAACAAGTCACAAATTTTACGTGGTTCGGTAATATACTTACATCCACGAGACAACGATAAACAATCTTTATAAGAAAAACCCCAGAAGAAGATTACAAAGATCTCTAGAGAATAAACTGATCTCTCAATTCTAATTCACCAGAATAATCTTTAAAGGATTAATCTAATCTCTCTTCTATATTTCTCTAAATTAGATTGCTATGGAGAAACCTCTCAACTCTGAGAAAATATAATTTTTTTTCAACTAGAGAACTAAGTTATCTTTATATAGTGTTTCTATGCTCTATTCTATTGCTTTCGTAAGCAATATGAGATTCTGTACTATATAGGAATCAAAATCTTTTTATACTTTCATTTCTTAATTGAACCAATATTTATTTAATTAAATATTTAATAAAAGTATGTTTCTATTTGTAAATAGGATCTAACTAGGATTGATTTTACTTGTCTAAGAGGGTAAATAGGATATAACTAGGATTCTGCAGTAAAGTCATTTTCTAACTCTAATTGATTACCAGAATTTTTCACAGGATGCATGAGAAAGCTTTGACTTTGGGAGAGGAAAAATCAGTTGTTCAAGAAATTAAGCAAAGAAAATAGACCAATGATTTATTAATAGATGAAATTGTGGATTTGTTTGAAAGCTGGTGAAATAGAAAAATAGACATATAAAGATTACGCAATTCATTTGTGATCGCATGTCTTAAAGATCTAAGGAAAGCTTTTAGAAGTTGATTAAATTAAATAATAAATAAATAAATTTTGATTATAAAATTAAATTGTAATCGGACAATATATCTAGTGCACCAATCTTTCTTATGAGTAATGTTACTAAACGACAGTTTGCCAATCCTCTTTTAAATTTTTTGCTTGACTTTAGAAGCTTTACATAATATGCAGATTAATCAAGGCGACGGGATGAATACGCCTTTAATGTTAATATATATATATATATACACAAAAAATTAAGTTGCATGCCTATCTGCTACTCAATTACAGTCTATATTATAACCTTGATTTCGAGCCACACGAGCCTCGAGAATGCATGCCTTTTGTGTTAAAGGAAACCTTTTGCTTGATGACAAAAACTAGCTACCAGAGAAAAAAAAAAGTAATTTCCAAAAACTCAATTTAGAGGACGAGTACTACCCAGATGTAATTTTTGTGATCTTTAAGCGATGAAATCACTAAAAATAAATAATGAGAAGGTGTGGCAACGATGGGTAAGTAGAAGGTAGTGAAAAAAGAGAGTTTGTGTTGATGTAAACACAAAAGAATGGACTTATCAATGGTTAAACACGAAGAATGAACTTATAAGTGGTTTTTTGAGGTTCCCAAATTCTATATGGAAAGTGGGAAGTGGCTCTTGGCTATTGAGTTTGTCCAAATTGATGCCAAGGAACAGCGAAAAAGAATTTGTTAGAAACCAAATTTCTAACAAGATTAGTTCTACTTCGATTGCTCAAAACAGTCACAACACTAAAAGAAAATTTCTGCATAAATGGTCTATTCTTCGAGGGAATAGAAACCTCCTTACAAAAAAACCAACAATGGTAATTCTCTCCCTTCATATTCCTTTTAACTACCTATTTATATTCACTCAAGACAACGCCTAACAAACTCACCCTACCCCACACACAGCCAGCTCTCATAACAAACTCTATTCATTGAGAAAAGAAGTTAAAGGTTGAGTTGTGGAAAAAGTGGCAGTAGCAGGTTTTAACTGAGAGATATGGAAAACATTATAGATTTTAGTTGAGGCGGGAAGAGCTAATTGATAAGTAACTTCACCTATTCTGGCAATAATAGGATAAGGAACATAATATTTTGGACTTAATTTTTCATTGGCCTACGAGCAAGAGATTTAAGTCGATAAGGCTGGAGTTTCAAATAAATTAAATCTCCAACATCAAAAGTAAGAGGCCTTTTGTGCTGATTGGCATAAGCCTTCATATGTTGCTGAGCTTTTGATAAATTAATCTTCAATTCCTCTAACACCACATTGCGATCCTATAATAACTTATCAATTTCATCAACTAGAGAACCACCCTCAACATACTTCAAAAGAGCAGGTGGATCTCTACCATAAAGAGCCCGAAAAGGAGTCATACCAGCGGAGCTACTGTATGTAGTATTAAACCAATAGTCTACCCAATTCAATCATTTAGCCCATTGTTTAGGATGATCCCCAGCAAAACACCTCAAATAAGTTTCCAGGCAGTGATTTACCATTTCAATCTGTCCATAAGATTGAGGATGATAGGCAGAACTCATCTGCAATTTTGTACCAGACTACTTAAAAAGTTCAGTCTAAAAATTACTCATAAAGAGTCTATCCAGATCAGAAACAATAGTACGGGAAAACCATGAAGCTTTACCACCTCTTTAATGAAAATTCCAGTAACTTGCTTAGCAGTATAAGGATGTTGAAGAGCGATAAAGTGGCTGTACCTGGTAAGTCTGTCCACCACCACTAAAATAGTATCTGCCATATTAGATTTTGGAAGGCCAATGATAAAATCAAGGGAAATATCCTCCCAGACTTGATGAGGAATGGGTAAAGGCTGTAATAAACCTGCAGGTCATAAAGCTTGGTATTTATTGCACAGGCAGGAATCACAAGACTAATGAAGTTTTTTATGTCTGTTTTCATACCTTGCCCATAGACTATAGATGCAAGCCTCTTATATGTACGAAAGAATCCCGAATGGCCCCCCAAAGGAGAGGAATGGAACTCGACAAGTAAAGTAGAAATGTGAGGGCCATATGGTGGCAAGGCTAATCACTGACCATAAAAGAGTCTATGGCCAATAAGTCGAAAAGGTGGATGACTTTGGGGGTTGACCAATAAATCCTGAGTAATTCTTCTAAATCTATCATCTTGTTGAACTGCCTCATCAAGATCATCAATACCTAAACAAAACCCTACTAACATAGCATTATTTTCTACTCCATTGTCCCGCCTAGATAAGGCATCGGCTGCCTTATTCTCTAACCCAGGTTTGTACAGGATATCAAACTTAAAGCCCAACAATTTGGTGACCCATTTTTGTTGCTCCTCCCCTAGCAGTTTCTACTCATCCAAAAAATGCAAACTTTTCTGGTCTGCTTCTATAGTAAACCTTCTGCCTAACAAGTAATGCTTACACTTCTGAACAACTAATACAATTGCCATAAGTTCACTCTCATATACTGACTTCAGCTATTCTTAGGCGACAAACCTTGGTTGAAATAAGCCAAAGGCTTACCTTCCTACGTTAAAACTACTCCTACCCCCACTCCTGAGGCATCAGTTTCAACAACAAAAGGTTTATCAAAATTGGGTAGTGATAAGACTGGGGTAGTGGTGAGAGCTGATTTCAAGGTGTCAAAAGCTATTTGAGCTTCAGTAGTCCACTCAAAACTCTCTTTATTCCCATCTTTACTTAACAAATTGGTTAAAGGTCTTGCTATAGCTCCATAGCTCCGTACAAATCTCCTGTAGTAACCAAATAAACCTAAAAATCTCTTAAAAGCTTTCATAGTTTTGGGCATTGGCCAATGGACAACACTGAAAATTTTTGACGGATCAACAGAAAGACCTGCACCGGAGATAATATGTCCCAGATACTCTAATTGATGCTGCCCAGAACGACATTTCTTTCGATTGGCAACTAGTTGATTGTCTAGTAGAACAGTGAGGGTAATATGGAGGTGATGGAGGTGGTCCTCAAGAGTAGTATTGTAAACCAAAGTATCGTCAAAGAAAACAAGGATAAATTTGCATAAGGTTTGAAAATGTCATTCATCAGGGCTTGGAAGATTACTGGTGCATTGGTTAATCCGAAGGGCATTACAAGAAATTCATAATGTCCTTCGTGGGTCCGAAAAGCCGTTTTAGGGATGTCTTCTAACTTGACTCTAATCTGGTGATAACCCGACTTTAAATTAAGTTTGGAAAAGATAACAGCCTACCCTAACTCATCGAAAATTTCATCCACGCATGGGATTGGAAATTTGTCAGGTATTGTGAGCTTATTTAAGGCCCTATAATCGACGCACATCCTCCACCCTCCATCTTTCTTTCTCACTAATAAAACTGGACTAGAGTATGGGCTAATACTAGGCTAAATTACCCCTGATTGAATCAACTCATCAACCATCTTCTCTATCTCGTCCTTTTGGTAAAAAGGGTATCGATATAGTCTAAGGTTAGGAGGTTTAGGTTCAGGTTGTAGGTGGATGGCATGTTCGATAGTTCTAATGGGAGGTAAGTGATCCAAAGGTTCAAAGACTCGGGAATGAGAATCCAACAACCTGGCAATTGAACTGGTTATGACACTGTTATCACCTTCTCAACAGATAACGTGCTCCGGCGTTAATTGCTCTCTCATATCTTTCCCCTGACAGTCTTCCAACAAGGCTCTAAGAGTGATTACAGATGCACACAGACCAGGCTCAATCTCACGAAACTCCCCAGGTTTCTTACCCCACCATTTAATTGACTGCCCTTGAGATTGAAATTTCATAATCTGGTTTTTTAAGTCCAACGTGATAGGCCCTATGATTTCTAACCAAGCAGCCCCCATAATCACATCCATATCCCGCATATTAAAAGGAAATAAATGTTGAACAACTTCCACTCCCTGAATTAAGAGACAAACGTTTCGACATTTCCCTTGTCCACCTACCCTGCACCCATTGCCCAAACTGACATTAAAAGGTTTAGTGTCAGACACAAGAAGGTCAAGGTGGAGCACCACTTCCCAGCGAATGAAATTGTAAGAAGCTCCGCTGTCTATAAGGACCAGCATATCCTTAGACCCAATTTTCCCCCGTAATTTTAAAGTTTGAGGTCCCAAAAGTCCCAACATAGAACCAAGAGACAACTCTATAGAATAATTGTGGGGAGGAGCAGAGATTTCCAACAAGGATGCCTGATGATCAGAAATAGGATGAGTGTATGTTACCTGATTAACTAGAGCATCCTCCTCCTCTAAGAAATCCTCAGCCTCTCCTTAATCCAAAACCAGTACGTGAAATTGTTTAGGGCCGTATCGGTGACCGGGACCCCACTTTCTGTCACACTGAAAACAAAGACCTCGTTCTTTCTTTTTAAGGATGTCGTCGGTTGTCATGCACCGGAACAGATAGTTTGTTTCTTGTCGCACGTTATTTCGGCCGTCAAAACTCCTGTAATCTCCAATTTTTTCTAATGAGCGACTTTGGAAGGGCACAATCTCACCTGGTGTTAAGGTTGGTGTCTAGTGGATTCTGGATCCTTCGAAGGGTCTAGGAGCATAATTAAAAGCTCTCTGATTTGGGCCTTATCGGGTTTGGGCTGGATTTTAGGCTTGAACTAACATTACTGCCCTATGCTTCATTCGTCATTTTGGCTGACCTAAAGTATCGGTAACTCACATCTCCTCTGGCTGCATTACGGGCTTCAATCAACAGAGCTAACTCCACCAATTCCACTAATGAAGCAGATTGCCCAAATTTCAACTCCAGCTGAATTTCAGGTTTCAAGCCATTAACGAAAGCAGCAATTACCACATCCTTATTTTCTTCAATTAACAAAGATGAAACTGCTTCAAATTCAAGTTGATATTCCTCCACCGTTCCCGTCTGTTTCATAGCTAATAGAGATGCCAATGGATTTCCGCCCAGCTCTCCTCGAAAATGCTGTATAATAGCTTTTTTGAACTTAGCCCAAGTCAGTAATGGTGACCAGTTACTTCTCCACTGGAACCAACTCAATGCCTTACCTTCTAAACCCAAAGTTATTATCGACAGCAATGAAGTTTTTGGTACTCGGTTAATGTCAAAGTAACGTTCTACCTTATATAACCACCCATAAGGATCTTCGTCATAGAACAATGGTAGTTCTAACTTCCAATGAGACCACTCTTGCTTTCCCCCATTCGAGAATCGATTTTGGGAGTGACTTCGAATATCAGAGTTTTCTTCTTGATTCTCCTCCACCAGGTGTTGCTTTTCTGTCCTCTTCCCTAACGATTTCTGTATCTCCCTCAGACACTCAAAGATAGAACCAATATCGCCAATTACTTTATCCACCTTCTGGTCTATCACGCTTCTTTTCTCCTCCATCACTGTCAAATCCCCGATGACCTTAAACAATTCTTTCTCAATATTCTCTACTCTGGACTCCATTTTTGTAGTAACCATCTCCCACAACCGTCAGGCTCTGATACCAATTTGTTAGAAACCAAATTTCTAACAAGATTAGTTCTACTCCGATTGCTCAAAACAGTCACAACACTAAAAGAAAATTTCTGCATAAATGGTCTATTCTTCGAGGGAATAGAAACCTCCTTACAAAAAAACCAACAATGATAATTCTCTCCCTTTATATTCCCTTTAACTGCCTATTTATATTCACTCAAGACAACCCCTAACAAACTCACCCTACCCCACACACAGCCAGCTCTCATAACAAACTCTATTCTCTCACCCACAGCTCACTGATCCATACAATTACCCTGATTGCCCTTTGTCACCTTTTCCTTTTGTCTATTGTAAGTATGAGAAACTTGGCCTCTATCAGAATTCAATCAAATACCCAAATCACACATTGCAGGAGATTTAAAAACCCACCAAAAAGCAACATCAAAAGAGCCAGTTTAACAATTGCAAAAACTTCAATGAAAACAAGCTCAGTTCCCAAAATTTGAAGAAAACAAAATGCAAGTAAAATCGTGTATAAGGCGACGATTTTCGTCATCTTTTAAAAATCTGGTAAGTAATGATAATAAACACTAGATGGAATTGAACTCTAATAATAATCTATTAAAGAAAAAATAATTCTAATAAGTTACAACAAATAATTAAAGCGGTTTTAGAATATTGAAATAGTGACAACATGAGAGTGGGAAAGAGATGGGACCTTCTACCGTCGAGAAGAATGGGAAAAATAGCAGTGACTTGGTCGTTTCGGAAGATAGAGGAAAGATTAGGATTTGAGAAACAAAGAAGTTCGAAGAGAGTAACGGACTGAAGATTGAAGCCATGGCTTTTTTCTCTTAGATTCAGTGTTCAATATCTATGTTACTGAGATTTTGAATAGTTTTGTTAAGAAATTTGGAAAGGACGATGTATGTAGGCTTTCTTGTAGTGTGGTAAATTGGAAATAGATGAACAAGGAAGAGGAGTTGAGACATTGATGTTTGATTTTCCAAAGGAAATGCAGACAGAGGAAGGGAGATCGATTTTTCCGGTAATGATAGTGCAAAGGATGAAAGAGTTCTTCCACGCAATCAATTCCTTTTTTTATTTTTTTCTATTTTTTTGTTTTTAAGGACATTTTTACTAAACTTTTTAATTGACAGAAGTACCCTTTCTCTGTTTTATTACAAGTAACGACTGTTAAAATAAAAGATGAAAATCTGTTTGTAACAAGGAGTAATAGGCTGACAATCTTAAGCCCGTTACGGGCTACTGTATACGATGGTCTTAAGCCCGTTACGGCAGTTGCATATGATGGTCTTAAGCCCATCACCGTCAGTTGATATGGTTAAAGTTCTTCCAAAACAAAGTAGGTACTAGGTATTGGATTGAGTAAGGCAGCTTCACAATTTAGGTTGAAGCAATGCCACTAATGAGGTTTTATTTAATCATTCGAAATGAAAAATTTACCCATTATGTTTGTGCTAGATCTTGGTAGTCCAATTTCTTCACAAATTTGTTGTTGGTCTCATCTCTTGCAATAATAATGAAATTATTATCATTAATGGCTTTCGGTGGCAGTTGTCGGTACGGTCACTTTGATGTTTAAGTCAATTGAGTATAAAGTGTGTATAAGTTAAGAAAAGAGCTAATAAGCTGTATTTGAGTAAGATACATAATAGTGTGTATAAGTGTGTAAAACATACAATATTTTTATGAGTTTGATCCTAAAAATTGTTACATGGAATTGTCTGACAAGGATCCCGATTATCTCAAATTTAAATGTTTGCTAGTTGCTACGTTTTCTATGTTTTCATTTCTTTTTGTTCTATAAATTGCTAAGCATTTTTTGCAAGATATGTACGATATTATTGGAACCAAGAAGAACTTCCAAATTAAGTTTCAAAGATTTTTTCAACTCCAAAATAGATTAGTACAAGCCTACCGGATCAGTATCAATCTCTATTTCACTCAAGATTTTACGATTTTATAGGTCTTTTAATCAAATGTATAATTTTTACTGAAAGGTCTAACTATTAGTTTAAAACTAGTTACCCGTTAATTCCTTTAAGAGAAATAGTAAAAACTAATGACTTTTATAAGAAATAGTAATTTTTTTTTTTTTTTTAACGAGTAAAGTTCAACAGCGAAGAAGTATACTTCTATTTTCTGAAATTGTATATATCAAGTTGATAATTCAAGGAGTCTAATATTTCTTGATAAGTACTTAATATTGTATGATAGTGATCTAACAATTTATCTAAATATAGTATTTTTATTTCTTACTATTAAATTTGTTAAATAAAAAAAATTAAAGAATTTTATAACTGTTTCTTAATATTTATATTAATAAATTAGTATTTTAGATATAATAAGAGGGTTAGTGCTATCATTTCTTTTCTCTAGTGCTAGGTTCACATTTATCCTCGAATCTTGTGATATTATTCTCATTTCTTATCCACAGCTTGAATAGTAACATTCCCCACAGCAAAACTAGTATGAGATACAATTTCTACGACTTATTTTCACGGCACTAACACCTCCCAAGTGTATCATCTAAAAAAAAAAAGAGTGAGTAGAATGAGACAAACTGGAGGGTCTATTAAAACATATTACAATAATTGTGACGCCCCGAAACCCTTTATATAGGAACCCGGAGGCCAACTTTGTCAGTGTGCTGAAATAAAATGAAAATTATGTAATTATCTATAATTTATATATAAAACACAAATTTGTCATACAAATATTCATAAATCTTTTATGTAATATTTCAAAATACATAATGCATGTCTGGGTTCATTTCTAAATTCCTCGGAAATCTCTAAGTGAGCTTCGGAACATCCCCGCCCAATGCCTAACCTCTAGTACCTGTGGAAGGAAAGGGGTGAGCTAGGAAATCTCACAACATATTCAAATCTATAACATTTTAATTGAAAGCATGTACAAAATGTCACCCATTATTCATATACATTAACCATTACTATCTCTCAAACAATCACAACATTTCAACAAAAGTGTTTCTCCTTAAATCCCACGGTCAGCGTGGGCCCATCTAAGGCGTAACACCCAAACAAACCATATACGTTTCCCCTTGAATCCCATGTTCACTGCAGACCCACCCAAGGCCTAACACCCAATATATCACAATTCACACGTTTTTGTAACCACACCAATTTCACCATAAACACAATAAACCTCTCACTCAATCATTTTCATGATGTTTCACACATCCACACTAATTGTCCATTTCTTACTCAAACTCGCGAATACACGGAATCTATGCCCATAATTGTAAATCTAAAAGAAACCTATCGCATAGACATAACTAAAGTACCAATTCCACCGATGGGTGTCTAACATTCAAAACCCATGTGCTATTCACGGAAAAACCCTATATCCCATGTAGTTCAAAAATCGCACATACACACATTCAAGTTTCTAATGCCCCATACAACCCATATAACTTCCAATTTGACAAAACAACGATCAATTTCACGAAAAGCCCAAACCACATGACAAGTACAACTAACCCTAGGTTTTCCCATTTTGCCCATTTCATCAACTAAAAGAGATATAGATGAATAGAAGTGGATCTCCCACCTTGCTTTGACGTTTTCACAGAAGATCTGAAGCTTTCTCTCTCTTCCTTCTCCTTTCTCTTCTTCCTCTTTCTTTCTTTCTTTCTTCTCGCTGCTTGCTTGTAAAAAGAAATGAGAGGGGGGTGGGGGTGGGGGCGGGGCGAGGGCTGTGTTTTTATAAAAATTTTGGAACTGGGACACGCTTAGTATTTTTGAAATCTTTAATTCCGTGAATTTCCACATCTGCATTACGGCATAATTCTTCTACGCTGCAGCACGATGTTTTTGACTTGACACGTTCTGCGCCCCATTTCTCTTTTCTACGCCACAGCGTAATCTTTCTACGCCACAACGTAATTCGCCTGGTCGAGCTTTCTGAACTCATCCAATTTTCATCCAACTCTTCGCACAACATTCCTGTATACATTTATACACATGCATCAACCCAGAAACATCTCATTTTCAACAACACAACATCAAATATGAACCAACCTTGTACCTACATATATATATATATATGTGGATAACATTTTCAAGTAACTGTTGGATACACATTTCTGAATAGCACTCAGAAAAATTTTTTTGCACATGTAATTATCACTTGTATATGTTGTTATATACGAATATATGTGTATGGGAGTATATGTACAAACTTTTTCGAAAATGGGACTAAAATATAATTAAAAGTAAGTGTATATATATTTTGTTCCGTCACAATCTGTATAGTTGTTTTGTATGGTTGTTTTGGCAAGATAGAATCAGCACAGTGAAAAATAGATTTGATAAAATCCATAGTGCTACAACTATGTGCTGATTTGATATTTGATTCTTTTTACTATTAGGCCAAGTGGTTATTTAGACTATATAATTAGTCTACCCTGCACATGGAGCCATTTTTGGAGGCATGGTTTGGCACTTGGCCAATGCTACATGATTCGAAGAGGCCTCGGCTGGCAAATTCTCTTTTCTTTTCTTTCTTCCCTACATTTACTCCTTAAAAGAAACTCAGTCGACCTATTTATTGCACCTAATTTAAGTCAGGGTACGAGAATTTTCTCTCTCCCATCCTTGTTTGCAAAATAAAGTCGCTGGAAGTGGTTGAATATTTAAAAATATTGTAAAATTGATAAAGGTTTTTCCTCCTTGAGTTGGTATGGACCTGTGCTGGCACAATTAACCTGGACTTAGGTAGCATGAGCCAATGGTGGATTATCTTAGCCGAAACATTTTCTGCCAAAAGAATTCTTAAGGTTTATTTTGGGTTTTCTTAGGTTCTGGAAATATAACGACCCGAAAATTCATAACAGTGAATTAGGGGTATAAGTGAAAGATTTCAAAGTTAAAAATTGTAAAACTATGTATTTTCGGTATATACAAGATGACACAGATGTGATGATGTCATGTATGTGAGTATTCGGAGGAATACAGGAGTTTTCAGGAATATGGACTAAAAAAATTTTATGTGGGTTCGTAAGTTTTTCATCTTTAGTGTCCTATAGTGATATTTTGAGGGTCACGTCAATGGTAAATAGATAAGGGCGGGTCAGTGATGAGATGTCGAGACTTTGGGATCGGGATTCGCGACCATTAAAGGTTTAAAAAATTGTAGAAAGACCCCCGAATGCCAAAGTCTACAAAAACAACATAGTGGCCCAGCATTTTTAGCAACCTGCAAAAACACCCCTATTCACTAAAATCGCCCTACTACCACTTTCACCGGCGATCGTTCGCATTCTTAATGAGCTAGCGATCATGAGCTGTGGCAACGAAAAGCTCTCGGCGTGCTGAGTCCGACGGTGGCCTCCCTTTCCCCGTCCGGTGCCAGAATCGATCGGATCGATACAGTGAACGTTTGCCTGCATCGATTGATGATCTGCCCTTCCCAGTGACGACAGCCTATAGCACCAGTCGAGATTTCTTCTTCTCGGCTTGCGGATCCAGATGGTGGTCTCCGATCAATCAACCAAGGCTTGAGGATCCTGATGGTGGTCTCTGATCTGCCTCTTCCGGCCGTCTACAGGCACCACCATTGGTCGGAACAAGTTCCCCTTGTCGAGACAGTTCTGATGGTGTCCTCCGATATCGTTCCCAACAACTAATCATCTTATTCAATGATAAACAGTGAATCACAACGGCCATGAGAAATATCAGTCGGCCCCCTCACCTTTCTGAGTTGGCAATTTCACCCCTTCGAACACCCCACTATTTTGGAAGTTAACAGTTTACCCCCTATCATGTGTTTTGATACAAAAGCTGCTAAGGGTTTACAGGTTAGCAATTTCACCCCCACTTATCTATTTTTTTGTATAGTTTATGAGTTTATGGTAATACCCTTGGGATGTAAAATATCATTTTAACTCTCGATTACTGTTTTGCATGGTTTTGACCCCGTGACTCCGAGGACTCATTCAGGACCATCAAGATGCATAGATTTACGATACGGATGAGAAAAAAAGAAGAAAAGGGGCCCGAGAGTTACAGTTCGGATACCGAGGTAGGGATTTCTGACCGTACTTTTCAATTATGTTTTAACATGTATGTAGATTTACTTTATTGA
Organism: Bursera cuneata; assembly: GCA_026212285.1. NCBI lineage: Eukaryota > Viridiplantae > Streptophyta > Magnoliopsida > Sapindales > Burseraceae > Bursera > Bursera cuneata. Next base: position 11,637 of record JANLJB010030624.1, on the reverse strand, counting down.
TGGGGCTTAAGGAACAGAGACTGTGTGATTGACGAATAGGTACTTTTAGATGATTAGATAGATCAGGATATCACGAACGCGTGTACGAATTTACGAAAATACATGGTTAGTTAGCAAACCGGGCGAAACGTGTAAGATCATGACTACAGAATGGACCCAATATTGATTATGAGTTATGAATACCACGTGAGATGGTACATGAAGGTACGATTAGAGTACAAGTGTTACACGAGAGACAGTATGATATGGAATGGACGTTACACGGGTGACACACGTATAACTGTGAATTACAGAACGAGTGAAATACGGCATATTGTTATACGTACCGTATGAGATGCATAGGACACAGGTATACGATACTCATGTGTTACGGGATGGATGAGACATGATGGGTGTCTGAAAACGTGTCCGTGAGTAATATGACATATAGGACATAGATTATACGTGAACATATGTCATAGGATAATAGAATACGTGAGCCACGTGAGGGAACGAAAGTGAAGAGATGGATGAGATACGAGTGAGTCATACGTAAATGAGACCATACGAACTAGTGGCAATCAGTGAACGGTCATGGAGCTGGATGATATGTAGACGATAGAGTAACTGAGGTAAGCTCGGTATGGACTACGGGTGTACAATGATGGACATACACATTAGGTTTGACGAGTGTACTGATCATACGAGTGGACCCTAGATTACCTTAATCGAGTGTACTGGTAATCTGAGGGAAGAGGTATTGCAGTGTGTTTGGGAGCTATGCTATTAGTGAGCTAGATCCTAGTGTGTCAGAGATTGTTGTGCTGTAATGAGCGAGATCCCATTGTGTCAAGGAGTACCACCTATTGGTGAGCTGGATCCCAGTGTGTTAGGGGTTACTGTGCTGTAGTGAGCTAGATCCTATTGTGATAGAGAGTGCCATACTATTGGTGAGTTAGATTCCATTGTGATAGGGAGTCCAATGCTATTAATGAGCCAGATCTTAGAGTGATTATGTGGACTATCCAGCATGAGTGTGAAACTTACGTGGATGTGTTGTACATATGGCGTCGGTCACGATTAAGATCGGGAAACTTATGATAGTGAGATTAGTGTGCACGTGAGGTAAATAATATCTTATGATGAAAATCTGGAGTAAATGAGACAGAGAGATGACTTGTGTGTATTGTGAATGTTTGTTTTGGTGCATACATGTATGTAAAATGTTATAGAACTGTTAAAGTTAGAAATTCCTATTGGACTGTGTTACTCATCCCTTCCTCCATAGGTACCTAAGGTCAAGAGTCTAACGGAGGTGATCTAGAGCTTACATAGAGGATCTTGGACAATCATGGGTATGTTTGGATAGAGTGAGTTTATTATGTATTCATTTTATCAAAAAAATTTTGTAACCCGCATTATTAAGTGTAAATGTTTTTGGTTAAAACGTTTTATTTATTTATATAGTGACTCCTAGGTTTCCTATATAGGAAATTCTGAGTCATGACAAAGTGATATCAGAGCACGGGCTCTACACTGTAGACCTAGGGTATGGGTAGGGTGGCTAAGAAAGAGAGTTGAGCCTTGTGTCCAGTAGGAATGTGTGGTAACTAATAGTTCATTGCATGCATGGATGGTACACATGTGTGGTGTATGTGTATCAGAGATGTCGGGCTCATGAGGTGTTGTCATAATAGTGTGTGAGAATGAGCCGACAATGATAAGTAGTCATTGGTTGTGACCCTCCAGGTAGTGTGAGAGATGGATGGTTTTGGGCCATGAGTGATGTGATGGGTGGGATGGGTGGAGCTTACGACCGATATAGATATAGATACCCCACATGCCAACCAAACACCAGTTCCATTTGTGATTACAGAGGATGTCGAGAGAGGGATAAACAGTATCATGAGAGAGATTAGAGGACATGAATCTCAAGTTGGTAACGGGAACCCGGCTTAGTGGTTAATAAGGGTTGGCATATGAGAGGGGGAGAGATTGATCAACCTTTAGGGAGTTGAATTAGGAATTGAGAATGAGGTTGGTTACTCACATGGTGATGTGAGGTGTGCGATAATAATGGACATTCGTGGAACGGATTAGAGAAGAGAAAGAATCCTTATGGATGAGTCAAGAAACCATATGGATAATATACGTGTGTACGTACAAATTTTATGCGGTAAAGGGCCTAAGTGGGTACGTTGAGTTAGAGTTTGAGTGGAACCCATGGGAGTACGGGTATGAGTTGTATTGTCTATGAGTAGATGTCCAGGGAAAGGTATCAACGACGATTGTATTTCGTGTGGTTGAGTTCAATTAAGGAGCTGGAGTCACGCGTTGCTTATAGGCATGCGCTTTAAGATATTTAGATTTAGGACGAGTATGGTTTCACTGAGTGTAGTATGATAGAGCTTGGTATGGGTAGACAATAATGTCACCCATGTATAATATGTTGAGAAATTGGAGGCACATGTTGGTTATATGCTTGCTTGGGGAGATTGAGATCAAAGTGGCGCAGCAAAATTTGGAAAGTGTGGCATTCTTGTGTGTTAGGAATTGGAAAGTGGTGAGTTGAGATTGGATTGTAAACTTGTGGAGTGATTGGGTTGAGAGATGATGACCATGAAATGTGTTATGATATACACAATTTTTGGTCTAGTGAGATATTAGTGATAGCCTTTAGAGGACTTCTCCCGATTGGCTGCTTAAATGAGTAGATTGACCTGGAAGGGAGTGAGGTATAAGTGGGATTAAGCTTGTAAGTAAGCTTTCCCTGAGTTGAAGGTTGGATTGACTTCAGCTCCTGTGTTAGTAATACCACCACGTGGGTTGAGTTGTGTGGTATACATGGGTGCTCTCTTGAGCGAGTTAGGTTGTGAGATGAAGTAGCGAGAGTGTTCATGTAAGAGTTAGATGAAATTTAGTTGAGTTCAGAAACTGGACCAGGTGTATAAAAGAGAAATGGGGTAGCAAGTCAGAGAATTCACGCCGAAGCGCTATTTCACGCTAAGGTGTGAAATCGATTCCATAATACAGCACAAAATAAAAATGTTTGACAAACCTGAAGTCAGAGAGTTGGCACTGGGGCGTGAAATTGGTTCCATGTCGGGAGGCGATTTCGCGTCGAGGCACGAAATGGTCTACGCTGCTACGCTGTTTGAAATTTTCAGGATTTTAAAAGTTTTCAAATGCCACACGGGATACGGATTTTGGTAGTATCAGACTGAGACCCGAGGTTTGTATTTTGATTTTGGTAGAATCTATGAGTGGTAGACGCGTGGTTGTAGTTTGCTTTCACCCTCAGACGATGGCTAGTTGGTACATACCATACGAGTTCTAAAGGGGATGTGGAAAGCATGTGTGATGGATTTTCAGGACAATTGAGGAGATTGTCTCCCAATTGTTAGAATTGTGGATTGTGAGAGCTATCAAACTGATTCTGGATAGCATGTTGTGAGGCTTTATGTGGTGAGCTAGATGGATTTTTTTTTATGTTGAGGGGTATTGGAGGAACCCGCGATGTTGAGTTTAGAGACGATTTTAGAAATTTCTAAGGGAGTGGGACTCAGGGTTGACAGGAAAGTTGTTTCGACGTTGGTTTGGGTCATTTGGGACCTTAAGATGGAGTGAGGTAGTGGTTTGAGAATGGTTTTTGCCACTGTGGTCATTGGAGATTTAGGGTACATTGTATGTAACAGTATTAGAGAGACATGTATTTTGGACTGAGACATGTGTTAGGCCGGAGTGAATTGGACATTCGTTAGGATGTTTTACATAGTGGAGTCCCCATCCAGAGTGTGGATGTGAGAGAATGAGACGTACTAGTAACTTTCGAGGATGAAATTTCTGTAAGGAGGGCAGATTGCAACGACCTGGAAATTCACAACAGTGAATAAGGGGTGTAAGTAAAGATTTTAAAGTTAAAAATCATAAAAGTATGTTTTTTTTGGTATATATGGGATGACACGAACGTGATGACGTTGTGTATGTGAGTATTCGGAGGAATACAGAAGTTTTCGAGAATATGGACTAAAACATAATTTTATGTGAGTTCGTAAGTTTTTCGTCTTCAGTGCCTTATAGTGACATTTTGAGGGTTACGTCAGTAGAAAATAGATAAGGACGGGTCAGCGATGGGATCGGGATTCACGACCGTTAAAGGTTTAGAAAAATATAGAAAGACCCCTGAATGCTAAAGTCTATAAAAACGGCATAGTGGCCCAGCATTTTCAGAAACCTATAAAAACACCCCTGTTCTTCAGAAATCGGCCCACCACCACTGTTACCGACGACCGTTAGCATTTTTGATGAGTTAGCCATCATGACTAGTGGCGATGAAAAGCTCTCGATGTGCTGAGTCTGACAGTGGCCTCCCATTCCCCGTCTAGTGTCAGAATTAGTAGGATTGATGTAATGAACGTTTGCCTACATCGATCGATGAGCTGCCCTTCCCGACGACGATAGCCTACACAATCGATTGAGATTTCTTTCTCTCGGCCTGAGGATCCTCATGGTGGTCTCTGACTAGCCAGCCGAGGCCTAGATCGCTGGCAATCGACCTGGAAGCATCCAGTAATGTCATTCTCTGATCTTCCCCTTCCGACCGTCAATAGGCACCACCGTTGGTTGGAACAAGTTCCCCTTGTCTAGACGGTTCCGGTGGTGTCCTATGATCATCGTTCCTGACAGTTGATCATCTTCTCTGGGGACAAACCGTGAATCACAGTAGCCATGAGAAATATCAGTCAGCTCCCTCACCTTTTTAAGTTGGCAATTTCACCCCTTCGAACACCCCCACTATTTTATAGTTGACAGTTTACCCACTATTATATGGTTTGACACAAAGGCCCTCAAGGGTTTATAGGTCAGTAATCTCAGCGTCGCTTGTCTATTTTTTTGTATAGTTTATGAGTTTACGGTAATACCCTCGAGATGTAAAATATCATTTTAAACCCTAATTACCATTTTACATGGTTTTGACCTCATGATTCTGAGGACTCATCCAGGACCATCGAGACGCATGGATTTACGATACGAATGAGAAAAAAAGAGAAAAAGAGGTTCGAAAGCTACGGTTCGGATACCGAGGTAGAAATTTCTGACTGTACTTTTCTATTATGTTTTAACATATATGTGGATTTACTTTATTGATGCGGCTTAGGAAATAGAGACTGTGTGATGGATAAATAGGTACTTTAGATGATTAGATAGATCATGACATCATGGATGCGTGTACGGATTTACAAAAATACATGGTTGGTTGGAAAACCGGGCGAAACATGTAAGATTGTGACTACAAAATAGACCCGGTATTGATTATGAGTTATGAATACAATGTGGGATGGTACGTGAGGGTATGATTAGAGTACAAGTGTTACATGAGAGACAGTACAATATGGAATGGACGTTATGCGGGTGACACACACATAACTATGAATTATGGAATGAGTGAGATACGGCGTATGGTTATACATTTGAGATGAGATGCATAGGCCACCAGTATACAGTACTTATGCATTACGAGATGGATGAGACACGAGGGTTATCTGAAAACATGTCCATGAGTAATAGGGCATGTGGGACACAGATTGTATGTGAACATACGTCATAACATAATAGGTTACGTGGGCCACATGAGGGAACATAAGTGAAGAGATGGATGAGATATGAGTGAGTTGTACGTAAGTAAGACCGTACGAACTAGTGATAATCAGTGAACAGTCATGGAACTAGATGATATGTATACGATAGAGTAACCGAGGTAAGCTCGGTATGGACTACGGGTGTACATTGATGGATGTACACATTAGGTGATCATACGAGTAGACCCCAGATTGCCTTAGTCGAGTGTACTGGTAATCCGAGGGAAGAGTTATTGGAATGTGTCTGGGACTGCTATGCTATTAGTGAGCTAGATCCTAGTGTGTCAAGGGTTGATATGATGTAATGAGCTAGATCTCATTGTGTCAGGGAGTGTCACGCTATTGGTGAGCTAGATCCCAGTGTGTCAAGGATTGTTGTGCTGTAGTGAGCTGGATCCCATTGTGATAGGGAGTGTCATACTATTGGTGAGCTAGATCCTAGTGTGTCAGGGATTGTTGTTCCGTTAGTGAGCTGGATCCCATTGTGATAGGGAGTGCCATGCTTTTAATGAGCTGGATCTCAGAGTGATTGTGTGGAGTATCCGGCGTAAGTGTAGAACTCACCTGGATGTGTCGTACGTGCGGCGTCGGTCACGATTGAGATAGGAAAGCTTATGATAGTGAGATTAGTGTGCACATGAGGTAGAGAATATCTTATGACGGAAATCTGGAGTACATTAGAGAGAGAGACGGCTTGTGTGTATTGTGAATGTTTGTTTGGGTGCATGCATATATGTAAAATATTATGGAACTGTTAGAGTTAGAAATTCCTACTAGGCTGTGTTGCTCATCTCTTCCTCCACAGGTATCCGAGGTCAGGAGTCTAGCGGACGTGATCCAAAACTCACATAGAGGATCTTAGATAGTCATGGGTATGTCTGGGTGGAGTGAGTTTGTTATGTATTCATTTTATCGGAAAAATTTTGTAACCCGCTTTTTTAAGTGTAAATATTTTTTGTTAAAACGTTTTATTTAATTTAATTTTATTTATTTACATAGTCACTCATAGGGTTCCTGTATAGGAAATTCCAGGTAGTGACAAGAAATTTAAATCAATTAACATAAATGGACAGATTTTAGCCTTAAATCGTGCTCAAAATTTAAGTTATTATTACTATTTTTCTTTAATTCAGCAGCTCTCTATAAACAACTCCTTAAATTTCTTTTAGTTTTCTCAAATTTCATGAACACTCTAAATCAGAAGTAACGTCTGATCTTCAAAATTTTTAGCTTTATTTAATGGCTTATTTAACACAATTTTAAGATCAAAGCGCTTATGAACATTTAAGTACGTAAACACACACATAAACTCAAAGTTGAACTTGGACAGACAGATTAGCCTTTTTCATATTATGCATAGTTTCTAGCCAAAAGGACAAGATCAATCTTCTTGTGCATGGTAAGACCGGGTAAAACATCAAAATCTAAGTCGTCATTGTTCATTCCTCTGGGCATTTCCCAATCAAATTTATAAAGAAGATTAGCAAGAACAAGCTCCACAGTCGCACCTCCCATGTGTATCCCTGGACACATTCTTCTGCCGCTACCAAACGGTATTAGCTCAAAATTTTGTCCTCGAAAATCAATAGAAGTGCCAATAAATCTATTAGGATCAAATTCATCTGAGTTATCCCAAGCTTCAGGATCCCTTCCTACCGCATATGCGTTCACAAAAACGAATGTTTTAGATCGTATTTCATACCCATTCAGAGTGCAGTTTTCTGTAGCTTCTCTTGCGATCAATGGACCCGGTGGTTGCAATCTCAGTATCTCTTTCACTATAGCTTTAAGATATGGTAATCTCTGAAGGTCATCTTCATTTGCAAAACCTTTGTTTGCAATTAAATACCTAATTTCTTCTTGAGCTTTTCTCATTGCTCTTGGATTTTTCATTAGATTGGTCATGACCCAAACCACAGTAGCTGCACTGGAGTCTGTGCCCCCAACGATTACATTCTGCAAGTAAGAGGAAAAAAATAATCATACTTGAAGCTATACAAATACATGTTTAGAAGTAAATTAATTACCATGAGTATTGCTTTGATATGATCCCAAGAAAGATCTACTTTAGCCTCGCGATCTTTCTTAATTTGAAGTAAAACATCAATAATATCCTCCTCAGTTTTTGGGCGCTTAGGATCCAAATGCTCCTCAATGAGTTCTTGATAAAATTTATCACATTCCTGGAAAGTTTTATCGAGGCGACGTATCATTCCTGTGAGATGGTCAACCCAACCCATGGAAGAAAAATAATTTGAGAAAAAGAAGCTTCCTAACATGGCCTGAGTATCTTTAAGTCGTGCATGAAATCTACTTCCTTCACCTCCATCTTCTTCATACCTCTTGCCAAAAGCAATTCTACAGATTATGTTGCTTGTTATAGACAGCATCAACTTACTTAAGTTAATGGGTTCAGAAGCAGAAGCTGATTCTGAAATTTTTTCTATCATCCGGGAAACCTCATCTTCTCGGATGGGACGAAAAAGCTGTACTCTGATAGAGTTAAAGAGATGAACAACACATATTTTCCTCATCTCTCTCCAATAAGCATTATAGGGTGAGAAAACCACATCTATGAAATTGTAAGATAAAGTTTTCGGGCCTAGCATATAAGGCCTACCACTGAACTGAACATCATAGGTCTTGAAGACCTCTTTAGCCATTTTTGCTGAGGAAACTACAAGGATTGGCTTATAACCAAGGTTTAAGGACATGAGAGGGCCATATTGTTTGGAGAGTTTCCAGAGGTACTTTTGAGTGTTTGAAACATCAAACTGATGTAAGTTACCAATCAAAGGAAGACCTGGAGGACCAGGTGGGGAGCCAACTCTTTTATTTGTTCTATATCTCTGAAGAAGAAACAACAAAAAGGTAGGGAGAGATAGAAGGATGACAAGCAAAGCCAAAGCCATTGTTCTAAGCAAGCTTGCAGAAATACAGAAGGATGGCCTCTATAAATAGACATTTTCGGAGATTCGTTTCTTAAAGGGTTAAAGTCAAAGATCGCTATTCAGAGTTAATATTTAATTGATAATTAACAGAATTATATAATTACCTATTCAATATATTTTTATTTATTTTAATAACTATTAAATTTTTTTAATTTTTTTAGTTATAAATTTAAATACATACATTTGGATAAGTTAAATAAACAAATCTTTAAAAGTTGTCTCTATCAAACATTTTTATGTTGTTTTTGAAAAACACAATAACTTTAAAATATGGTTTACCAAACATGTTATAACTAAACATAGAAACCGATTATTTTAATAGCATACACTAAGCCTGATTCTTTTTTGTACTAAATAATCCCAAACTGGTCTAAGTTTAACTAAAACAGATTTTAGAGCAAAGATTTTTTAAGTAATAGTACACAAGATTTTACTTCCATTGACTTCTTTTGTTAATTTGAATAATATAATGTATTTAAAAAATCTTAAATCTTTTTCTTAAATAAAATGTTTAACTTTTTTCTTTCATTGAACTCATTTTGATAATTTGAATAATATATGATAAATATCTCAAAAAAAAATCTTAATTTTTTATTTAAAAAAAACATTTTTTTTTATGTGGTACAAAGATATCAATTATAACCGGTGTGATAAATGATATTTCTATGTAAAAAGACATCAATTAAATAAATAAAAAATTTGAGAAAAATGATATTACTTTAAAATAAATCCTTTCAAGTATTTAACACTGACAATTGACCTTCGACTGTCCTAATTGAATATTAAGTCTATAAATGAAGTGTAAAAGGAAGGAATATTATGTTGAGAATACAAAGAAAATTATAGAGAAATAATAGAAAACCGTAACACAAGAATTTACGTAAAAAACTCCAAAACTGGAGAAAAACCACGAGCTGTCAAAGACAAGAAAACTTCCACTATATAAAAAAATTTTACAATCATACAGATTCTCACCCCACTCCCAAACCCCAAAATACCTTCACTCTCTCCCAAGTATTTCCCTATTTATATCTCTCAGAGAGGAATTTACTTTACCTCACTAAAGAGGAATTTACCTAAAGTTAAAACAATACTTTAGAAAACTCTTCATATTGTGGGCTACTTGTAATTAAGGAGTAGGCTCCTTTATATAAATTCTCAAGTCCCCTTTCAACTTGTTTTAAGTGATGTCGGACTAGTGTATTTATAGAGTTTTCCTAGTCTTCTCCTTTTTGTTTCCTACTTGAAATAGAGCTCCACTTCCTTCTCTAGTTGATCTTTCCTATTTAAAATATGATTCTTCTTTTTTGCTTAATTGAAGTAGGATTATCCTCTATCCAATATGAATTTACTATAGGTGAATATTGCTCACTAAGTAAGCTCCCAGGAAAGATTGGAGGGGTTACAATGATCCCACTTAAAACCCAACCTAGACAAAACTTTCTTAGACTATAACTTCTCAACTATCACACCAAAACTTTCAATGCACCGCCAAGGACCTTAACAAAAAATGAACCTTGCTCTAATACTACTTGTTGAGAATGCAAAGAAAATTATAGAGAAAGAATAGAAAATTACAGGACAAGAATTTACGTAGAAAACTCTAAAACCGAAGAAAAACCATATAGGCCATCAATGATAAGAGAACTTCCACTATATAAATTTTTTTTACAATCATATAGATTCTCACCCCACTCCCAAACCCCAAAATACATCCACTCATTAAGTATTTCCTCACTCACACTTTTTAGAGAAGAATTTACTTCCCCTCACTAAAAAGAACTAAAACAATACTTGAGAAAACTCACTTTGCATTGTTGGATGTTTGTAACCAAGAAGTAGGCTTCTTTGTATAGATGCTTAAGTACCCTCCCAACTTGTATCTAAGCAATGTGAGACTAGTCCATTTATGGAGTTTTCCTAGTCTTTTCCTTTCTGTTTCCTACTTGAAATAGAACTCCACTTTCTTGTGCATTTATAGAGTTTTCCTAGTCTTCCCTTTCTGTTTCCTACTTGAAATAGAACTCCATTTTCCTTCCTAGTTGATCTTTCCTTTTTAAAATATGATTCTGCATTTTTTATTATTGAAGTAGGATTCTCCTTTATCCAATAGGTTATCCTAATTTCAGGATTTAAGAATATTTATTTATTTATTTAACCAATATTCTAACTTATTAACTTTTATACCTTCTAGGTTTTAACACACTAACACTTTGAATCTTATTTTTAATAAAAAATAATATTAAAGGTCTCTACAATAACTTAAATATATAAAATATAATAGATAAAATGTTAGTTTCATAAACATCTGGATCTAAATTAGTTACCCCTTAAGAGTGTTAATATGGTAACCCGGATTTTCGAAAATAGTGATTTAGGGATGTAAGTGAAAGATTTTAAAGTTAGAAATCATAAAAGTATGTATTTTTGATATATACGAGATAATACGAACGTGATGGCGTCGTGTATGTGAGTATTCGGACGAATACGGGAGTTTTCAAGAAATTGGACTAAAACATAATTTTATGTGGGTTCGTGGGTTTTTCGTCTTTAGTACCCGATGGTGACATTTTGAGGGTCACGTGTTGGTAATTTGTGTCCTAGAGCATCACATTTGTACACAAATATTGTATTTGTATATGTACATTATGATTTATGTAATAAAGAAAATTGTACCTTTTGTCATTTTGTGTAAGTTACTTGGTTGTGAAATGATAAAAGTCCTTATGATTAGAATCGGATTCATATAGATGTGGGACATAATTAATCAATTTAAGATTTAATCATAAAACCGTCCCTAGTCAAAGCATTATCGAGACAGGACATCGATAAAGTGGTTAGGCTAGTATTGTGCTTGTGCGCATTATGGAAGTGTAATGGCATGAATCTCACATATTTGAATATTAGATATTTAAGCAAGTACAATAAGGGAACTCTATGAGTCGTTTAGAACAGGAATAGATTCGTTGGACTAGACCCGCTCGGAATTCCATTGGAAGTTTGTCTACGTGTCTATGGGAGGTCCATTCAGGGTAGGTGTAAGTAATCCTCAGACCTGAGACTTACAT